>JASDQU010099787.1:52000-67474 GCA_032191745.1 Picea mariana | reverse complement strand
TGATTGTTGCAAATAGGGGCAACAAGTTTAACTTGCTTGTCCATTGGATTATTGGCCTTGTATCTTGTCTGTTCTTGTGTCTCGGGCGTGTAGAAAAATCTACTGCGGGTACTTGAACTTCTTGGCAACCATTGGCTACCACTGAGACTCATTATCAAGCCACTTTTCCATCTAGTTACTTGACCTATAGGGGCATCATTTCCATCATCTCACTTTTCTTCTCATTTCCCCTAGGGTCACCCTGGATTCCCCCCTCGTGTTGGATTTAACCTTCAGTAAAGCGAGAGGAGGGTTTATCTAAGGTGACAGTGGGTAAACTCTCCCACCGTTATCGTCATCTCATGGATTCGGTCGGGCTTTTCACAACCTACAGTTTGCATGATAACAGGAACCACTCATAAACATCCCGAAACAATTAATGGTAATGTTAAAAATTTAAGTAAAAGTTGACATTCTCCTAATATTACCATTAATTACTAGGGCTTTGCTCTTTAATTTTTTTAAATTTTGGAGGTAATTTTGTTGTCCTACGGGCTGACATAAGGATTAATATGGAAGTGGTCGGTTCTATATAAAATCATCCAGTTCAGGCATTTAAGGCCAATTCCATACAAAAGTAGTCGATTCCATCACAAAATTGTTGATTTAGTACGGAACCGGCCATTTCCGGTTTATACCCTTAATTTGAACTGGCAACACCTGTAAACCAGTTGAATCGACCAGTTTTGGAAAAACCGGTTCAGTTTTGATAACATTACCTTGGAGATCACATTTATGACACTAATAGCACAAGCCATAAGGTATATGATACAACATTTCAACACTCTCTTCTTAATGATTTTAGTGGGGCATTTGGATGGCCAATGAAAAAGACATAACATACCTTGATTACCTCAGCTTTGTGCACCAACAAAGATATGATGATGGGTTAAACTTGGCTTCATTAACATGCAATTTAAGGTACAGGTCAATTTTGATATTCCTATATTTGAAGGTCAAATAGATGTGAATGCCCTAGATAAATGGTTAAACATGCTAGAAGGTTATTTCTCTGTTCACAATTTTTCGGACAGATAAAAGATCACCTTCGCACTCCTTAAAGCTCTCCCCCGTGTCAAACATTGGTGGGAAACTTACTAGGAGAAAAGTTCCATAGAAGAGTCTGGAATATATGGGGCCAAGCCCACTTGATATTTTTTTGTGGATGCGGTAAAGGAATAGTATTAGCCTGTTGGTAACTATGAGGACCAGTACATGAGATGGACCACACTGCGCCAAGAGAGAGGCCAAGCAGTTCCAAAGTTCATCAATACCTTCCATACCTTGTGCACCAAGTTGGGTATCAAAGACTCCGAACGACATTTAGTTCTGAAATACCGTGGGGCTCTACACAGATACATCCAAACTGAAATGGATTCTCTAGACATCTCATCACTCGGTGCTGCCTATCGATATGTTGTTAAAATTGAGCAGAAATTTAAGCACCAGAACAAATGGGAGTTCGGGTCTGAAAATCCGCAACAACCAAAGTATGACAAAGACAACCCTAACAAACAGTCTCCCAAAAACTAGTCCAAGCCATAGGAAAAGAAGGGTCACGGGAAGACAAAGAAGGACACTGGAAAATGGTGTGATTTCTACAAAATCCCCTGGCACAACACCGATGAATGTCACTCAAAACAGTCATTGGTGGCCGAGATCAAAGACAAGGAGCCGAACCCTGATTNAAAACTAGTCCAAGCCATAGGAAAAGAAGGGTCATGGGAAGACAAAGAAGGACATCGGAAAATGGTGTGATTTCCACAAAATCCCCTGGCACAACACTGATGAATGTCGCTCAAAACAGTCATTGGTGGTTGAGATCAAAGACAAGGAGACGAAACTTGATTTAGAATCCGATTCTGAAAATACTGGTAAAAGACAGATCATCGACGCAGACCCCACTGCTATTGTCGCGACCGCAACAATTCAACCAGAAGAACCAACAGATCCAGAAGAAGGGGAGCGCCTTTTTCATTCACAGATGTGGGTGAAGGGGACCCCGCTGAATTTTATTGTTGATAGCAGAAGCCAGAAGAACCTCATCTCAGTAGAGGTTGTCAAACAGTTGGGATTGTCGACAACACCACACCTGCAACCATACAACATCGGGTGGCTTTGCCAAGGACGAGATCTTCGTGTCAGCCAGCAGTGTCGATTGTCATATGGCATCCAACCCTTCAAGGATGATGTATTATGTGATGTTGCCCCACTGGATGTCTGTGATGTTCTCTTGGGCCAACCATATATGTGGAAATGCCATGCTATCTATGAGTCTCGACCCCGTAGTGTCATTATTACTCTGGGGGGTCATCTCTACAGAATACCAGAGGTAGTTCCAACTACTGCCCCACCTAAACAATTCCACAAGGTAATATCTCATACTACAAAATTCATCTTCTCCACAATTTGTTCAAAAGGGGAACAAAAGGATACTGTAACCACTACAGCCTTGGCCCAAGCACCTTCTATCCACCAGAAGCAGGTCGACAAGGTTGCAAAAAAGCACAAATATTCCTTCTACACACAATCATCTCATGTATCCAGACTCGTTAAAAAGGTCCAAACCTTCTAGCCAAAGGTTCATGACAACCTTCAACAAGCTAAGCAACGCCACTTCTCCAGCAGGGAAAGCAGATCACCAAGATTCAGATTCAGCAATCGCTTTCCCCTCTCCCCTGAGAACTCAACGCAATGGAGACCATTGCTTCCTAAGGAGGGAGGATTGATCTAGGTGGATATCGGTGGCCACCCACCTTCTCCAACTGGCCCAAAACATGTTTTTGGCAATTTTGGCAATTTACTATTTTTAGCAGTTTTTAACTTCCGGGGCCATTTTGAGGCCTTAAATGATGTTTTTTGAGAAAATGGGGAGCAACATGGATTGTAGATTGATGTTTCTCACCCAAAAGTTGTATTTCTCGGATATATATTTCCAACGAGCTATTGAGCGCCCCAAACAGAGATCGTATGCAAAAGTTACGCCCCTGGGAAGTTGACATATCAACTACCCCCATCGAGGCCCACAAACCTTTTGGCTTTTCATCTTCCGGGGTTAGGGTTTTGGATTTTACTTGTGTTAAAAAGGCCCTTAGATCCTCATCGTAATAATCGTCTTCTCACGGATGCGAGTAGCCGTCACATCTCTTCTCAGAGATAAGCTACCACCATTCTAGCGAGTCTTTCACTCTGTATTTTACAGTCTCTGTACATTTATTTCATTAATAGAAATCGTGTATTACTGTATATCTGTGAATCTTGTTTTATTTCCACTATATCTATATTATATTGTTGTCTCTCTTGCAATATCTCTAAATATTTATGTGTTATATCTCCGCTCTCATTTCATGCCGAAAATAATCCGGATCAATATTTTCTAGAATCACATGTCAATCTTGAGGGGTAGATGCATCACTNTTCTAGCGAGTCTTTCACTCTGTATTTTACAGTCTCTGTACATTTATTTCATTAATAGAAATCGTGTATTACTGTATATCTGTGAATCTTGTTTTATTTCCACTATATCTCTATTATATTGTTGTCTCTCTTGCAATATCTCTAAATATTTATGTGTTATATCTCCGCTCTCATTTCATGCCGAAAATAATCCGGATCAATATTTTCTAGAATCACATGTCAATCTTGAGGGGTAGATGCATCACTCATTCATAGATTCTATCTCAATGCTCCAACACTCCTTGCATGATTTTTATGATGTTATAGGAGAAGAATTGGAGTTGTCTTTTGCTCAATGTTTACCTCAAACTATAAGATACAACATCTGCTCTCATCATTTGGGTTATGTAAAATGAGGGCCCAATGAGACTTTCCTAGATAATGAGGCACTTCGGTTTCGACTGATGGTTATGTCAGGTTCTCATTATCTTTCTTTGACCTTTGGAATGAATGATTCCACCCATATCGAGACTCCCCCACAAGGTACATTGCATGCAACTTTCATTTATGGGTCTCATCAAGTATGCCACTCATTTTAAATTTCCTTCCAAGATTCCTATGGTGGTCATTGTAAATTTTATGATAAAATCGAAGCTTGGTTGGAGGAATCCCACATGTCTACATTTCCAATGAACAATAATGCTACCAAATTTAACATGTTGAGTGTATATTTGTTTGAATCAATTCTTCCTATATTTGATCCCTCATTACTCCATTCTCTGCAATTGACTTTTGATGAACATGTGGTTGCAGGTTTGGAGTTAGTTGATTGGCTGCATTGGCACTATGCTTTCACTTAACCCTTTTTCATCCAATATAGGATAGATTAGGAATGTGAGAACTGTAGTTCTTTATAATTCCTTTCTGCTATCACAGTTTAGATATTTTCTTCCATTTCTGCTTCTGTATCTTAGATTTTGGTTCATATTGGTTTCTTGAATAAAATCCACCAGCTGCTATTAGTTTAGTTTGCAACTCACAATGGCTTGCTTTAGTCTTAGTTTATTTTTGTATGAAATATTTCTTCTTTTCACTTAATACCTTTCATATTGTTTTTTACTAAAAACTTGGCTTAACTTTGGTTTTCATTCATATTTATGAGGAAACCATGTGCATAATTACTTGAGAAGTTCAACTAAAAGATTCACTTATTTTAGTTCCATTCACTCTGACGCTGGCAACTTGACAACTTATTTTCCTAAGCTACTGAAATAATCTATTTTGAGAAATACTTTACAATGTGGAAAGATGGAAACTAGGCTGAAGGAATCATATCGGATGTTCATGGCCTTGTTGTTCATAATCTGCAATAGTTGTGCAAGCACTATTGACCAATATTTTGATGGCTATGTTTCTCGTAAAAGATTATGGACCAACGAATTGATATTGCAGTATCATGGGTCCATTCTCTTGGCTATCAAAACAAATACCAATGAGCTAGAATATGGTTACAAACCTTCTCAACACGTGTTCTTTTCTATATAATTAAATCTTTTATGATGGAGATATTCTCAAGAATGTAAAAGGAAGATCATTGATTTGTTCAGAAGAAATTCAAAATTTTATAGAAGATTGTGATCTTTGTACCTTAACTCTTTCATAACGATGTAAGTTGAGTACAATCATCGAAGTGTTTGTTTCTCTATGAAGAGGATGTGTCCGAGACTTTCATTACATATATTCTTTTCCGTGTCTTAAAATTTATTTTCACTTATTGGGAAAATAAATAGTGCATTTTATTTCTAGCATGTACCTCTGGTAACAAAACATCAAGTTTCAGTTTCCCTTTAATTTTTTTGAGTATATTGAAAATATCGAGGGTCACAGAGTACATGAACACAAACATTCCGATGTTATCTTTTGACACCACACGATCCTAAGCCTGATTTTTGAGGTCTAGATATCTTTTCCTTGGTCTTGTGATCTTGAATTGACAAAGTACGTATTTTTATCATCATGCATTGTCTGTTATGCGGGTGAAACATAGTATTTTTCAGATCATATGGCTTCCTTTAATGACTTGGGTATGCTGACGTATAGTGTTTTACTTCCTACTGAATTTTGAAGGTGCATCCTTTGAATCTCTTTGACTCATTTTTAACCTTCTTGATATGATTTCCCATTCTACTGATATACTCTTCAAAATATATTGACTTGGACTGACTGATTGGTTTTTGTTGGTTCTCTCTTGATATGGTCTTCTTTTGTTTTTCTCATGAAGTTCACTAGTTTGGTTTCCTTCTTCTTGATCTCATTGGGGGTTTTACATCATGATGTTTTTGTTTTTTTCATAATTTTCAACTATTAAATGCCAGATACATTACATCCAAGTCATGAAACTCTCAATGGATATATTCAAGGCACTGGTCTAAAATTTTTTGGGAGTTATGTTGAAAAGCCTCATCAAGAATGATCTTTCTAAAACTCAATCAAACATATAAAACAAAAACCATAAAAAAAGTTGTACATTCAGTTGCACAATTATCACCGTTTGATCTACAAACCCATGCTCAAAGAAGTTCCAAGAGGAAAAATGCTACATGCAACCTTTCTCTTTTATTTTCATGTATGATGTGGACACTTACCTTAATTTATGATATTGAACCTATTTGAATCCCAACATACATGACCTACAACCTGGTTTAAGGAGGTAACAATTGAAGGAGTGTTGATGGAAGAAATTTGATGAACATTTTCAACCTAGAAAGAGCCCTATGACTCAAATACACTTCTTCAAGGAAGAAACAATCATCATTACAAACCTAGTCATTTGCTTCCCGAAAGAGAACTTCCACTTGATAGACCAACATTCAAGCTAAGTCAACTCCACCTCTCTAATGGTATTGTGGTAACAAAAATTGATCCCTCTCATTCAATACTTTGCTCATAGGAAGAAAATGAAACAACTCAAGAAAAATGAATGGCTTCACAAAATTTGACATGATTATGAGACATGTCGCCCAGGAACATTATTCACGCACTTGTTTTTGGGGTTTTGCCTTTAAATTCTCTGCACATGATTTTTTTGAGAATTTTTTGGATGAAATAAACCTTATTTCTTGAATGGTTTTTCCATGCAGGTATGCATACCCAATTGATATTGTATGTCTAATTTGGATATGTGATGGGATACACATGTTACATTGTAGAATGAGTTTCAAAACTTGTGGATATTTAGAGTATGTGCACAAATTTTTGAAACCTTAAGATATTGCAAGGCCAGAGCAAAGCATATGATGGGTAAAAAATGGAATATCTTTCCATTCCTCACTCCCTAAAGAAAAAGGCTGCAAATATGAGCTAATATTTTTTGTAAAAAATTAGATGACAGATGTAGTTCTCAACCAACGCTAGAACCAAATCCCATCTTAACGAAATTATATGCATATCTTTCACAAGGATTAGTCTTTTCAAGAGGCTACAAAAATTACTTGTTGTGTTAGGATGCATGAACATTCTTAAAGTTGTTGGAAACACTGAGATTCTGACTTCTTTTTCTGTATACTCTCTTGCTGACTGCATACCTTTAATCATCCTTTTCATTTTTCAGTTGTAACATGTTTTTGGGTTGAGTTCATCTTTTAATTCTAAATATGACCGCTCTCATTCATTCTTCCTCATCATTTCCCATGAAAGACTATTCATTCTCTAACTTTTGTTTGTCCTAAATTTCCTAATTATATTTGATGACATGCATATATATCATCTCCGTCTACAAATACATGAAACACCTTTACACTGAAAACATGCTCGAATCAGGTTGCATCTCTTTCCTAGCTCATGAGCCGAACTAGGGGTCTCTATTCAAGCATGAATTATAAATATTTTATAATATCGTGACAACAATCATGCCAACACTTAACAAAGTGGTTAATCAAATGTCATTCTTGCATGTGGGTTGGAAAGCGGATCCTATGTAACATGGAACCATCCACACACTAAGAATTTGATCGCATGAAAGGTGAAGTGTCAAAGTCTAAAAGGATGAAAATAAAAATGGATAACCTTATTTATCCAAGTGCAACAAATATACAAAATAAATCTCAATAGATTTTAGTCATCCCCTATCAGGATAAAAGGCCACCACTTTCCCCATCCACCAGATGCTAAGAGTACACTACATAAAATAGGAAGGAATGTGTTAGTCCTCGAGATTTTCTAGGTTGTTCAGAGGAACGATGTCAAGGATCCTTTGAGACAAAACTTAGAAATGGGTTTTAAGTCTAAATTTCTTTATAAAGGTCGATATGCATAATTACTCTATCCTCATAGCTCTTTAAATTTACAGACATGAATATTGGGCTTGCCTATGGCTAACAAGGGAAACTTCTGCTCTATTGTTAGAATTTAAATAATTAAGAATGAGCAATGGTTTGAAAAGAGAGGAGCGCAGGTAATGTATCCAATTGGGATACATATTTCTAGGTGTAGGTGGAGAATAACGTACCGATCATTAAAGAATTTAGTAGTTTCCACAATTATGCATTCAAATTCAAATCATATGCATTTCAAACAACAAATTGTCTAATAAATTCATATAAAATATACTTTGCAGACATATGAATAATCTAAACAATACATGAATCGAGATTGGTCAACTAAACAAAATCAATCTCATTCATAAAACTACATATACATTTATAACATATATGGGCCAAAAAGTGTTGATACTGAGATGGGGGTGAATCAATATCAAGTACAATTTCAAAAAAATTATCAACTTATACTTCAACTAGATTATATATTCAATTATATCCAATGAGAAATGAACAATAGTAGACGAGTTACACCAATACACCACAATACACCATGCACAATATATGAGAAATAATCAATAGTTATTGTTCAAGGGAAGTAATGAATTCCAAGGGAAGCTACAAATTCCAAATATAAAGGGAGGGATAAACATCCAAATGGAAGATACAATCCTCCAATATCAAGAGATGGTTGACCTCTCCATCCCTGCCCCTTCCTTCCACCCAAGAATATATGAGAGATAATAATACTTTACATTAAATTATCACCATCAACCAACCATCACATAAAACCTGATAATGCTTCCCGAGACTTCTTCAACTTCTGCAATTCTTCACTTATTGGAATACTCTGATCCCATAGAAAATATTACTCAATGTATTCTCTGAAACTCCTCCAAGTTTCACTCCTTGAATCCTTCCATAAAAGAAGTTATAGAGAAAATGATAGACCTTTTTCAATTCTAGTTTATTTAGGAGAGCTAACTTGTACAGAATGCCCCACGCTCAATATTTAACATCAGATTCAAACATTTGTACACAAGAAACCACATCCCGTAATATTTCCAATTCGATTGGTCTCACTTCATTTTGATTCTCTATGAATAGGTTATGAATTTTGTACCTGGAACACCTGTTTATGACTAGCTTCGGGACTAGTCAAAAACCCTATCTTCCACAGAGTGTATCTCCAAAATAATAGCGAATAAAGAGATGAATTTTTTACCATAGGTACCTAGATATGTCTTCTCAGTATCCTCCTAATTTCACCATCTGAATATTTCTAGAAACAAATTTATAGATAAAATGGTAAGATGACCTGTAAATAACATACCTTCTTAGAACACATCACCAAAAGACTTCATCATCCCTTGAAATTCGGCCTTATTTACTTCATATTTCCTTTGAAATTCGACTTATATATCCTTGTTAATTAACAAACTTGTGTGTGTTTTAAAATGAATGTATAATGATATGTATTTATACCCTTTATGTCACTTCCTTTTAACATTAGGGCCAACATGTAGTTTCTTCTTCAATTCACATTGCCATCTTCAAAAATTCATTTCTCCTCAATCGTGAGGATCCATGTGATGTGCCACATACCACCAAAAGAGGAATGAATTATACTATCCATCCATGGGTGTTGTATCTTCATGTCTATATACTTCTATCAACTGCGGGGTCCAAAATCCAATGGCTAGGGTTGACATCAATGACAACAACCAATCTTCCAAAAATCTCCTCCTTTGTCATTGATGGCAACACTCATGCTCCCCCTGTCCTCATGACGCTGGTTTCTCTCCCCCTTTGACTTCAATGGAAAAGGGTGGGTCTTCTCCCCCTGAGTTTAATGGAAAAAGGTAACTCTCTTCTTTGGGGATGCTCCCCTTGAATATATAACACTTAATAGCACTTCATTTTTATGGTCTCTTTCTTCCTTGGAGATTTTTCGTGGATATAGGACGTATATGTTACTTGGTATTCTTGTTGCAGTTGCAACCAATCTTCCTAAACCTTGTTCTTTGATTTTGCATATTTTTGAGTCAAACGTGAGAGTATATCCTTGATCAAACATTTTACTAACACTGAGTATATTATGCTTCAAGTCTTCAACCAATAGGACATTCTTTGCTTTAAAATTTTTGCTTGCAAGCTCTACGACACCTTTTCCAAGTATTTTGGCAGATGATTCATCTCCAAATGCAACATTGCCACCCTTTCTCTTCAAGATGATGAATTTTTCTTGATCCCCGGTCATGTGTGAAGAACATCCATTGTATATGTACCATTCATCTTCTTCTTTACATTCTTTAGTGGTCAATATTGGGATCTCTTTCCTTCTCCATACCGTGGTTGGCATAGGATAATCTTCATTCATATATCTGCAATCTCGTGCTTTGTGACCAAGATATTTACATTTGTATCATACAATATTTTTGTCCATCAATTGGGAAAATGAATTATAACTTCTATTGACAAATCTACGATTGTTTCCATATCTTCTATTTATACCATTCATGTTTCTTGCATAGTTGTTCCTTTCATTGATTCTACAATTAATTGCCTTATGTCCAAAATTTTTGCAAGTATAACAATGACCAAGAAAGAAATTTTGATACTTGGGAGTAAGTGACCTTCTTTGTGATGTAGTCCATATAGGTTCATGATATACTCTTCTGTAGTTTCCTTCATATTGATTGAAGATTCTTTGATTCCTGAAGGTAGGAGGTCTTATTGGATATTCATCTCTTTTGTAATCATTCCTTCTTTCTGGTATCCTGGTCCACTTCTCATCAACTGTCTGTGTAGATATTTCTTCAACCTTCTTGTTGGTATTTGCATCTTCTTTGTATGAAGTTTCACCCATGTATCCAAGATGTGTTAAGTATTTTGGGACTTGAGAGTTTCTTAAGCTCTTACTTAATGAGACAACTTCTTATTCAAGTTTCTCACAATCTTCTTCTTTCTTCATCATTTGGACATTCTTTACTTCTATTCTTCTTGCTTCTTCGAGTAGAGTTTTCAAGGAAATGGTTTCTTCTCTTAGTTTCTCAAAGTCTTCTAATTGTTTCTTCAATATTTCATTTGTCTTTTCACAACTACCCAATTCACTTCTTAGTTTTCTATGCGTGTTTTTGAGCTTGCTATTTTCAATCTCAACATGCTTGATTTTTTTAAGATTCTCATCTTCTTGTTGAATCATTTTTGCTTCATGATTTTCTTCTTCTTCATTGTAATTTTATTCTTCAGTATCATCTCTTTCAATCCTTGTATAAGGACGTTCAAATTCAACATGTCCTACTCCTTCACAATTAAAGAAAAATAACTCACCTCTATTTGCTTCTTTGAAATATGAGATATTGTAATTTGCTTCAAATTATTCTTCTTCTTCTTCTACTTCTTCCCTTGCATAAAGGTCTTGTAGCTTGTCCCAAAGCTCTTTTTCTGATGCACATGATCCCACCTTAGATTTTACTGAATATTTCAATCCATCCAGGATGGTATCTATTCCCAATTTGTTGTTCCTTCTTGCTTCCTTCTGAGCTGCATTCTTTGGTTTCTTCAAAGCATTGTATCTTGAAGCAATTGATAAACAAACATTTGCCCCAAGATATTTCAAGTAAGTTTCCATTCTATTACTCCAGTATTCAAAATTTTTTCCATCAAATGGTGGAATCCCATTTGGAATGTTGTCTTCCATTTCTTCTTAGGATCTTCCTTCCAATGGTTAAACTCTACTGAAGGTAACCCGCTCTGATACCATTTGTTGATACTGAGAGGTGGATGAATTAGTATCAAGTACAATTTCAAAAACATTTTCAACTTATACTTCAACCAGATTATATATTCAATTATATCCAGTGAGCAATGACGAATAATAGAAGAGTTACACCAATACACCATAATACACCATGCACAATTTATGATAAATAATTAATAATTATTGTTCAAGGGAAGTAATGACTTCCAAGGGAAACTACAACTTCCAAATATAAAGGGAGGGATAAACCTCCAAAAAGAAGATACAATCCTCCAATATCAAGAGAGGGTTGAACTCTCCATCCTTTCCCCTTCCTTCCACCCAAGAATATATATGAGATAATAAAACTTTACATTAAATTATCACCATCAACCAACCATCACATAGAACCTGATAATGATTCCTGAGACTTATTCAACTTATGAAATTATTCACTTCTTGGAATACTCTGATCCTATAGATAATATTACTCAATGTATTCTTTGAAACTCCTCCAAGTTTCACTCCTTTAATCCTCCCATAAAATGAGTTATAGAGAAAATGGTAGACCTTATTCAATTCTGGTTTATTCAAGGGTGAAAACTTGTACAGAATTCCCCATGATCAATATTTAACATCAGATTCTAAAATTCATACACAAGAAACTAAAGAACGTACTCTTTCCAATGCAATTAGTCTCACTTCATTTGGATTCTCTATGAAGACGTTATGACTGTTTTACCTGGAACACCTGTTTATGACTAGCTTAAGGACTAGTCAAAAACCCTATCTTCCACAGAGTGTATATCCAAAATTATAGAAAATAAAAGTTGAAATTTTTACCACAGGTACCTAGATGTGTCTTCTCAATATCCTCCAAATTTCACCATCTGAATCGTTCTAGAAACAAATTTATAGCGAAAATGGTAAGATGACATGTAAATAACATACCATAGAACACATAACCAAAAGACTTCATCCTCCATTGAAATTCGGCCTTCTTTACTTCATATTTCCTCTGAAATTAGACTTATATCTCCTTGTTCATTAAAAAACTTGTGTGTTTTTTAAAATGAATGTATAATGATATGTATTTATACCCTTTATGTCACTTCCTTTTAACATTATGGCCAACATGTAGTTTCTGCTTCAATTCACATTGTCACCTTCAAAAATTCATTTCTCCTCAATCGTGAGGATCCATGTGAAGTGCCACATACCACCAGAAGTGGCATGGATTATAATATCCATCCATGGGTGTTGTATCTGCATGTGTAATTTAATTCATGTCTATCTACTTCGATCAACTGTGAGGTCCAAAAGATAATTGATAGGGTTGACATCAATGACAACAACCAATCTTCCAACAAAAACTTGTTGCTAAAATATTTTATTGATAATCTAAGTACATTACATAGATGGAAGATAGATCAATTACAACAGTGGAGAAAGAAATATGGTAGTTAAAACCTAATACAAGAAAATATCTTTAAATCCCTATCAACTTCCATGGTTGCCCTCTCCTAATATGTATTTCTAGTGGAGATGGATTGATCTCTTGACTTGAGGTTCAGACACTCTTCCTGTCTCTTTCCGTCGATGATGAGAAAATGAGCATGATAGCTTATTTATAGTTATTTCTTGTAAGAAAACCACTTCTTGGTTCTTGAAACCACCTTAATAGTTTCTTTATACTGCTTCTTTATCTTATGAAGATATTTATCTTTCTAGTAGAAATTCCAACTAAAGTGTCACTCACTTTTACTATGGTAAAAGATCCTTTGATTGAAGTATTTTTTACCCCCAAAGTTGGCTTAGTATGGATTCTTCCATACGAACTGGTCCAAAGGATAGAGATGTTGAGATGGGGACCTTCTGATTCTACATAATTGAGGCTTTTTGTCGGTTCAAGGGAAAATTAACCATTTACTCTCAGCCACAATCACCTCACTGTGTGGCACAACCTTGATCCGTCCTTTTATTCCTCTACCACATGTCTCGGTTGGATGTTGTCTAGAAAATGTAGTTGCATCTTAGGGTAGTTTCTAGGATAACCCACTGCTGCTATTTATGCACTAGTATAAATAAGAGGGGGTCTTCCTCCCCTTTGTGAGAACAAGAAAATGTTCCAACACATATGAAGCCAAGACGACTAACAATATTTATCAAGGGAATAATCCCTCGCAGGTGGATCACCATCCATGAAAGAAGAGATCAGGAAGAAGTATCCAAATAAATAAGAGATGCTCGCTAATGATGATATCCTTCCTGTGACCTATTCTTATAGAATTGTGATGTGTTGGTGAGAACTCAGTCTTCTAGAACTCATGATTGATCAAATATGAGTGTGGTACTTAAGATCAGATACTGGAGTGTGTGAGAGATGGACAATGATTTTATTACTTTCCAACTATATCTGAAATGATGATGATTACCAATGTTTTGCATCATATTGGACTGATCAATCGTGCTACATGATTTTCTTGGCGTTTAAAATGACTTCTCTCACATGGGAAAATCCATTAATATCAAATTTAATTCATTATTTTACATGCTCTGGAGATACATGTCGCTTTAATATTGGTGTCTTACCAAATTATGAAAAGGCATGAAAAATTTGGATGACATCATTAGTGTACGACAGATACATGGCGATTTGTCATTGGTCTAGGTGGATGCCATGGTGGCATGGTTGACAGGTCCAATACCGTCTGGTTGGTCCATGTGCCTCCCCTTCATCTAAAATATCTCCTGGGTGCTTGCGTGAAAAAATATGGCTAGGTAGTGTTCGTCAGACGATTGTTAGGCTAAATCAAGTCTAGGTGGACATACAGTTGTTTGTGATAGGTCCACCTCTTTCCCTATGTTAGCTCCAAGTCACTGCTCGTCATGCATAGCCTTATGAAATATCGCCAGTGGTATCACATGGGGTTATGAGTAGTTTTCTAATATCACCAAGCCATGCAAAATAAATACCACAAATCCATGTAGCGAGCTCCAAAACCACCATCGCATACCCAAATGTCATTATAGCCCAAGCACATTGTGGATGTGATGTGCATTATAATTCATTGATCTTATGAAGTGGGACGTGCTCAAATATTAGCCATCGATTCCTTTCAATTGACTATGTGTGTGGAAATTTTGGCCCTCATCCCTCTCTCGCATCCCTTGGTCATTGATACAAGCCCCTCTAACTCATGCACCATCTTCTGTGTGTGCCATTTAAGCCCCCTAGAGGCCCATTTAATTTCTCTTTGAAGAATTTAGCCTTAGTTCCTTCTTTTACCACATTTTACATTCAATTAAATTATTGTTAAAGTAGAATATTTTTGTAGGTGTGGCTCCTTTATTACAAGATCAACTCCAAAATTGAAACTACCTATAAACCAACATTTTCCAAGAAAATTTTTAAAACCATGTACTAATAAAATGGGAAATAAAGCTTCACCAAACCAGGGGACATGCAGATATGTTCAACGGGGTTGTGGATGCTCACTGGTAGTGAAGCAAGGTCTCTGACACCGTGGTGACTCCATTGGGTCTATGAACACTCATGGGTAGTGGAGAAACACCTGAGAGATATACATATGCACCTAGTGAAAATATTTTTGTATATCCCAAACCTATATCATCCCTATTGATGAAGATACCAACTTGAATCACCGACGTAGTTTAAGGAAGAAAATATCACCATCATCCATCCTCTATTTACAATATATGATATCTACTAGTCAGTATGAAAGCGTCACTAGTGAGCCCACCGGAATGGAATATTTCAGGTAACTGTTGCACATTGATTTTGGAATTTCAAATCGTAAAGTAATTATATGACACTCTACTTTTTTTCTCATAAGTTAGGTAAGATTAGCATATTATTTTGTCTTCCCCCAATGTGTCTCCATTTGTTGTGCCAATGCAACAACCTCCCTAATTTGTTCTCTTACCTTTCTTTGAGAGAAGAGATTGCCCCCCCCCCCA
>JASDQU010099787.1:32396-42960 GCA_032191745.1 Picea mariana | reverse complement strand
AAAAAAAAGAAAAAAAAAAAAAAAGACGATACATTAATATTAACTCCATAATGGGTGAAATCAAAACTACTACTAAGAAATAGTGTAAAGAGATTTTGGACATCAATGCAATTGTCAACCTCTTGCAAAACCAAGTTGCTCCACTCAAATACACGTGCCAACAATTTCAATAGTTGGTATCCCACTTACTATCCTCAGACACCAATGGGTTACAACATCATATAGGTATGCCGAATGAGGACCCTTCCAAGGAGGGAGAGTCTAGAAATAAACCACCCTTTCATGATCCTCATATCAATAAACCATCCTTTCATGATAACCACATGTGGCATATATATACAAAAGTGGATATGAACAAGTTTGTTGGATTCAACTCAATAATATGGGTTATATGGATGGAACAATACTTCTCCCTTCATGGAATTACTTATGACATGATGAAAGTTAGAGTGGGGCTCTTATAATTAGGTTAAAAATGATGGTAATAGTTGTAATGGCATAAGAAATCCTATGCAAGATACATTTCTTGGAGTAAGTTTGTGAAATCCAGATATGATCATTTTGACAAAGACACTCACTATTTGGGAATTCTAACCAAGTTACATTAAATAGGAATAATAGTAGACTTTATCATATCCTTCAAGCAATTGGAAATATACTTAGAGGGCCTAACCAATTATTTTTATATGGAATTCTTTATTAATGTTCTTAAACAAGACATTATAGCTCAGGTCATAATGCAACGCCTAGCCACTATGTTTGAGGTCACTCAATGAACTCAAGAAGCTAATGTGGTGATAAATGTGTAGGATTAAAATCCCTCTTTCATTCTTTCAATTTCCCTTATAGTACATCTACTACAACCCCCTCACCTTCTCATCTCTTGAAAATATACAAGTTGTCCCTAGTAGAAATGGAAAAATGCCATTGTATCAAACTTTTTGATAAGAGGAATGTCCTCGGACATAAATAAAGAACAATAATTATTTCAAGTAGTTGTGTTCATTCCCACCCAATTGGAAGACCTACGAAGTAAATAAACTCCTGAGATAAATGATAAAGACACCACCCCTCAAGAAGAATGAATCCCAGAAGCTCATAGGGAGGAACTTCTAATTTCCCTCCATTCTTTATCCGACATTTCTACTCCTCAAACCTTGAAAATGATAGGTTATATAAAAAATCAAAAGTGATTGTTTTGATTAACAATGGTAGCACCCAAAATTTTATTCATAGTCGAGTGGTTGAAGAATCCCATTGTTATGTACATGCAATGCAAATTTTCAAATTATTATAGTTGATGGATGTATGATGAAATGTGGTAGAAGATGTGAAAACATGAAACTTCAAATGGGGGAGAATCATCTTAAAAATCATATGTTTGCTACTGAAATGGGTGGTTTTGATGTAGTTATGGGGGCATAAAGGTCACACACTTTGGGTATAGTTGCCATGTATTTCAAGTAATTATACATGCGATTCACTAAATATATCTATTAACACTAGAATTCACCCTCTAATTGAAGAGAAGGTAAGCCCAGTACCCATCAGAGTTTATATGTCACAGGTTGGTTTTAAAGAGGTCAAATGGGCACAAAATTAAGATGATATCATTTTAACTCAGAAATATGGACCAACATGCATAAGCAATTGAGGTCTTGAATCAAATTCAGTCAGTAAGTTGGAGTAAGGGTGAATAGAGGGAATAATTTGGTGAGGAGAGTGTAGAGGTCTGTTGTGGACATTGGGTCTTCCAACAACCTAAGGAGGAAAAACTTAAACGCAAGATCCTCTTGAATTCAAATCTCAAAGAAAATGAAAGAAATTATAACATCACTATAATCAAACATTCATCATAACACAGTCAAACCAATCCATGTGAATCAATCAATCATGAACTCTCTCAGTATCAGAGGCAAATAAGATGGAGTAAGAAAGTTGACTTAGATTAACCAAGATGTCTCAAAAAACAAATACATAACCAGAGAACCAGTGTTCTTCATCAAAATATTACAATAGCAGGGAGCCTAACTCAACCATTCGACCTTAACAAAATATCAAAACTGCCTATAAATACCCAGCGGTGCTGCAATCACCATGAGTGTGATCGGACCACTACCTTCAAAGCCTTCAGTCGGTGCCTTCTCTGTCATATTGTGCAGGTTTTCTCATGTCAGACATGAGCCAAACACAGTTATGTGCTTTATAGGAAAAATTTCCCATGAGGAAGCTTCAGATCATCAGCGTGCCTTCATGGCTGTGCTCTGTAATGCTTTCCATTTATGGGGTGAGAGGAGGTCTCAATTTTCGCCCCCAATCTTCAATGACTACCTTCATCGGGATCAGGATGAGGCCTGACACCCATGAATTCTTCAGACAGTTCCCACAACTTCTGAGAGTCAATCCCGACGCCTTAAGGCTCTGCAGATCTTATTCCATGACCAATACGAGTGCTGCAGGTGGTAGGATGATAGTGTATGTGCTTTATACAATTCCGTAGTTCCATAGTGCTACAGAATGTCTGTGTGATGACGTGGCAAGAGAAAAATTCTCTGAGGTGGGGTGATGTGGAGCAACATTGGAACATATTTTGAGGGTGCTTGAGCTGTTCAAACCTCAACGTTTTCATTCTTCCTATGGAAATCGTGGGCAGAATGCCACATGATTTACACCATAATTCTCCTGAGGGAAAATATCAATCACTACTTGATTCCTATGAAGCAAGTGGTAAATTCATGTGTTAACATATAGGATCCATGGGGGATAGAGACGTCCCTGTGAGGCTCTAAGAACTCCTTTTGTAGCTTCAGTTCCTTAATGTTGGGTTGTGGAGTCACTTATAAAAACCAAAAACAAAATAAAAATGATATTTACAATGACATGGGAAGCCACTCATGGATTAAGTAAATTTTTTTTTTCAAAAAATGCCCATTTACAGGGCTACCAAAAACTTCATCATCCTCCAAATCCTACAACTTGTAAGTGTTATTTGAAAAAACGTCAAAAATTTTGAAGGGGCCGATCCACAAGGCCTCAAATTTACCATGCTTTCCTTTATCTTTCTTAGGTGCATCCCACTTGAGTACTATATCTCCCAGCTGGAAATCCTCTTTGTTCACCTTCTTGTCAAAGGCCCTCTTGATCTTCTGTTGATGATCACATGCTTTGTCCAGTAGTTTCTCCCTCGTGTGTTGCACTTCTACCAGCTGTTGTATTCTTCTGATCATATCATCGGGTTGCCCTTGGTAGTCTTGGAAGAATTTTTCCACAGAAAATGCAAGATGAGAAGGGAAAATGGCCTCAATTCCATACACAAGCTAGAAAGGAGAGACACCAAGGGCTCTCTTTGTTGTCACTTTGTCATCCCATAAAAAAAATTTAAGCTTTGAGTCCCATGCCTTCTTGTTGTCCTCTAACAATATTTTGATGATATTAACAAGGCTCTTGTTAGAGGACTCTGCCAATCCATTCCCTTGGGGATAGTAAGGAGTAGAGTGAATCAATGTGATTCCAAACTGTTCACAAAAATTAATCAATGGTTCATCCTTGAAAGATGCAACATTATCAGTGACAATTATATTTGGACAACCAAATCTTGCCATAATATCCTCGAGAAAACTAATGATTACTTTGTGGGAAGCATTTCTTGTGGGGATGGCCTCTATCCACTTAGTAAAGTAGTCTGTGGAAATCAAGATCCACCTATGCTGACCACTTGAAGCAGGATGAATTTCCCCAATAAAATCTAGGCCCCACTACTGAAAGGGTCTTAAAGCTACCACATGCTTTAGTGGAAAAGACTTGAGGTTCTTCTTTCTAAAGAGTTTCTGACACTTAATACAAGCCCTGATCTTTGCACAAACATCAGTGAAGAGACTAGGCCAAAAATACCCAGCCCTAAGAATCTTGTAGGCTGTGGTTCTCCAGAAGTGATGCCCCCCACATAAAATGTCATGAAAATAATACATAATATTTTGGGCTTCCTGTTGGTCTAGAAATATCAAAAGCACTCCTAAAGGCTCTTTCCAATATAAAACTTGATCAATCAGACAATATTTAATTGATTTGAGCTTCAAAGCTCTTACCTTGCTCTTTCCCATGCCATCAGGAGGCTGTAAATTATGTAGGAAAAATATAATGTCTTTGTACCAAGTGCATCCTGCCAATGGGGGTGTGACTTTAGGATCTTCACCAGAGACTCGGATTGCTGATTCTATGAACAACTGTTGATGAAATTGACCCCCAAGGATTTATAATTAGATTCAACCAACAACTTAGCTAAACCTTGACCTTTAACCAATTTGGTAGTCTTTATTTCAAGATCAAATTGAAGAATTTTGGCAATCCACTTGCCCCTTCTTCCGTCTATGTTAGGTTGAATGAGGATCTCCTTCACAGAGGCTGAAGGGAAATATGCAATGAATTTTGAATGTAGCACATAAAATTTGAAAACTTTGAGAGATTTAACGAAAGAATAGGCCTATGTTTCCATGATGTCATACTTTATTTCAGCATCTCTCAGAGCCCTACTGAAAAAGGAAATGGCCTGCTCTAACCCTTCGACATTTTTCTGTAATAAAATAGCTGCTACTGTGTCAAATGAAGCAAAAGAGAAAATCAGAAACTCCTTGGAGTAGTTAGGACTGATGAGCACATGTGCTTCAGTCAAGTCCTTCTTTATTTTGTCAAAAAAGTTATGAGATTCAGAATTCCATTTGATTTGATTTCCTTTCCTCAACATGGTTGTGATAAACTTCACCAACTTAGCAAAATTTGAAACAAACCTTCTCAGAAAATTAATTTTCCCCAAGAAATACTTAACTTCTTTCTTGGATCTAGGGAGTGGCAAAGTTTGGATAGCCTCTACCTTGCTTGAATCAATCCTTACTCCCTCAACTGACACAATGTGCCCCAGCAGTTTCCCCTCTTTCATGGCAACTAATGACTTTTTTGGATTTAAAGAGAGACCAAACTTTCTACATTTCAAAAAGAACCTTTTCAAATGGTCATGATGTTCTTCATCAGAATGTGAGAACACTGTTATGTCATCCAAATAGATGACCACAAACTTGTCTTGTTCCCCAATAAATGCTATGTCCATGGATCGCTGAAAGGTTTCCCCTGCGTTCATTAGACCAAAGGGAATCTTAGCTTACATGAATGTTCCCCAAGGGGTAGTGAAAGTTGTCTTCTCTCTGTCTTTAGGCAAGACAAAGATCTGATTGTAGATATAAAATTCATCAATCATGGACATCCTAGATGCACATGTTACCCTCTATAATAAGTGCTCCATCTTTGGCAAGGGGTAATTTTCCTTCTTAGAGATTCTGTCAAGGTCCCTGAAATCGACACAAAGTTTGATTTCTCCATTCTTCTTTCTCGCTGGGACCAAGTTGGCCACCCATTCAGAATACCTCAGAGGGATGATAATCTGGGCATCTAAAAGATTTTTCACCTCCTTCTCCATAATAGGCAACAACATAGGATTTATTTGTCTCAATTTTTGCCTAAATGGTTTCCCCCCTTCCTTCAATGGTATCTTATGCTCAATGACACTTGTGTCATATGTTATGAGATCTTCATATGTCCAAGAAAACACATCAGAAAATTCTTTTAACAACTCAGCGTATTCATCTCTTTGTTCTCTTGACAAGCTGCTTGATAATTTGACAAATTTTGGGTCGTTCTCTATACCAATATTACACTCAGATACATTAGCATCATCAGTTGAGCCTTTAAACTTTACTGCCACATCATTCCCATTGAACAATCTTTCTAAAGGAACCAGTCCCTTTGGAATGTGGTTGCTAGGCAACTGAAAAATATGGTGATTAGCAATTTTATTTAAAAATACATCATCATGAGGGTTACTTTTAGAATCATGATCCTGATCAATGTGTAATGCAGAGAACTCATCGAAAAACTCAATAAAATTTCTGATCTCAAGATCATCCTCAAATACCTTTCAATGCTTGACATTGTCAGGTATAGAGGGTTTATATTTCACCTCTATATTATACTTGAGTTTAGGTGGTAGTGGGGTTCTGAAATGGCTTGCTAAAACAACCAAAGAATTAGCTATGGTATTATCCCTTATTGGAATAAAAGAAATGTTGAAAGCTAAGAAGAAATTGTCAATTAGGTCCCACACCTCAATCCTATAAGTCCTAAGCCTAGGGTGCTTAACTTGATAAATATTTTTGATTTGATGAACAATTAGCTCTGCATCTCCAAATATTGATAACTCTTCTATCCCCATGTCCTTTGCATCCCTTAAACCTAAAACAAGAGCTTCATACTCTGCCACATTGTTGGAGGGTATGGTCTCTTGACACGGTGAAACAAAGACTACTCCAAAACCAACACCTTCCTTAGAAGAGGCTCCATTAAAGAACATATTCCAAACATGGGTAGTTGGAGGAGGGATTTCACAAAAATCAATGGACTATTTTCTGATTTCAAGAGGAGGTTCGGGAGTATCAGTCAGTTGTAATATGCTAGATCCGAAATCAATGTCAAAATAAAAAATAGGATGGTTGGTGGGGTTTGCTTCATCACTGATGATGTACGCGAGCTGTGCTTCCCTGTAGAGTCTCCTTTTTTCACCCCCAAATGCAAGAATGGTGGTGTATGAAAGGTCCCCCCAGTCTCTTTATCCAAGATCTAGACAAGAGCATCCCAAATTTAGGGGGAACATCAACCACTATGATATCCATGACTACGCTCTTCATTGGCAGCTGGAATAGGGACACGACTAGGTCTTTGATAACCCTAAGGCACTTCACCTTTCTGGAGTCGAAAGAATACAAGTCGTGATAGGTTTTTGTAACCTCCAACCCTAGCTCTTCCATGACAATATTAGGCATAAGATTGTGAAATTCCCTTGAATCCATCAAGTAGTTATGCAACACCTTATCATGGATTTTAAATGAAGTGTTTTTAAATGAAGTGTAGAAGGGGAGGTAGGAGTCATCCCTATCTTCTATCAAAGGCCCTAACATGACAACTGGCTTTTCATCTTGGAGGTTAACTGAGTCTGTGGAGTGAGATGTGTTGGGATCTATAGATGTCTTAAAATATAACCTCTATGCATCATCCAAAGGTAGGCGCTGGCACAAGCATTTTACTTTCGCCTACTTACCTTTCGTTTTCAATACCCATCCTCCAAAGATGCAACCCCTGCAAAGGGACAACAACCATAACAAAAGGAACAACAATCATTCCGTTCAAATGAAGAACAAAAGGAACAACAATTGTAACAAAAGGAACAACAATCGTTCTGTTCAAATGAGTAGCAAAAGGAACACCAATCGTGACAAGGGAACGACAGTCATTATATTGGGCCAAAATAATGTTGTATTAATTGAGTTGTAGTACTTGCCCAACTATCTAATTTGTCAACCCGGGGTTCGTAAATTGACGAAGCACACACAAAGTATATGTAAGATTGAAGTGGAACTAATCTAATCTAATGTTTAAGCTACAACTGAAATTGAATCATTAATGTAACACATGACTGAAATTGAATCATTAATCTAACACATGACTGGAATTGAATTAATCTAGTTGTGTAAATGAAATTACTCTAAGAATGAGAAATTGCGTGAAGGAAATTAATCTAGAAATGGAGAACTACATGAAGGAAAAGAAGATACAACAAGTGAAGAGTTGAATGGCATAACAACATAAGAGAGAGCTCTCATAAATGAAGCAATCTTATATTACAATAATCAAATCAATCTTCATAACAAAGTAATGAAAGCATGAAAACCAAAACCATGAATCAAATCTAAGAATCCCTTTCTCTTTCAAATCCTAATGACTACCATTAAATGACTACAAAATAACTCTAATTAATTGAATCCTCTAATTCCTATTCTACTTGAATCCTAATGAAGAGAGAGCACTCTCTTTTATACATGAGAGCCTTGAAGATAATATAACCATCTCATTATTACAATCCACTTTTCTCTCAACCTATTTCCCATTATTACAAAATATAATCCCTTCAAATCCTCACACATATCTTTCATATATCTTGGATAAGATATTCCAAACAAATCTCCATGATATTCTCCTTGGAATGGGCTTGAATTATCTCCTCAAATCTTGAAATGGTGGAGGAATTATTCGAGAAGTACTTTTGAATTAATCCTTCTCATATTCCTACACATTACAAAGCTCACACATATTTGAGATATATATGAAAACATGTTGATTTTCTAACATTTAATCACAAATTCCTTTTAGATACTAAAATGAATAAAGTGGAGAACAATAAGGTGAAACCCAAGTATATTCATGGAAATGATATCGTGAAAGGTTAATGGGGCGATGAAATGTGGAGAATGATGAAGGGAAAGATGGATGAAAATAGGACATTTCTGAGCCCCAACATACCCCCCAACTTAACTTGTTGCATGCGCTCATGCAACCATGCATGGATCTTCTCAAGAAATTTTGGCATCTGAATGTTGGCTTTGAGTGATGATAATGAATGTTTCTAGGATGGGATTTTCATGAGTAACAACTGACATTTTCTTATGGTTGGTTTATGTGTGACAACCATGAATATAAAGAATGTTGGTTCCTGTGTTATCAACATTCATTTTGCTATTTGTTCTCTTGCTGTTATGATAATAATTTGGCCATATTCTTACTGGAAAATGTATGCTATCAATGTGCATAAGGAAAACATCACCGAGTATAAGAAAGCCCTTTTTGTGAATCATGACAATATAAATATCAATGCTTATGAAGCAAAGTGCAACATGGTATCGTTGGAAAAGAAATGTTGGAAAAGAAATGTTCATAACCGGTAAATGAGACGAAAAATGGAATGATGGTCATGGAAAAATGGAGTGATGATAGTGAATAAAGTCCCCTACCCCCCAACTTAACTTGTTTCATGTCCTCATGCAATGTGGCATAAGTCATAGAAGTGAAAAGGAAAGGGAACTGGATGAGGGAATTTTCCAAATTATTCATTGCTAGCAGTTGAGGAATTACATGATTAAAGTTTAGAAAATAACATACCTCCACTTACCCAAAATGTTGATGAAATATGCAATAGAAATATGGCTGATGCAACTACTGGAGCACAGAAGATGTCACTGCTGCAGGATCATATGAAAGGTGACTGTTGCTGTAGCTGCGACTGCTGTCTGCTGGATCAGAGAATGTGGAGTGGAGGAATCTGAACTGCTGCTGAATGAATCATGGAAAAGAGAAAGTATGAAAGTGGAACTATGGTACTCTCATATGGCTGAAGTCATGTTGTTGTAACTGTTGATAGAGTCATGAAAAGTGTATAGTCTTCACCTGCTGCTAAACCTGATGGTACAATTCTAATCATGCGAATGAATGTGTCGATGTCGAGCATGAAAAGAAATCATTGGATTACCGACCAATGATGAATGTCGTTAACCAATGTGAGACAACTCATCATTGATGTTATTGAGTGCCAAGGTACCCGAGTACATCTTGCGGAGTGAGAATGAATGAGTTGATGTCGAGCCACTTGCAAGATCTGACGATCAAGGGACATTGATGTATTCCCATGATTGTCAGTGAGAGAACTTGCCATTAAGGCATGCAAGATTCCAGGTACTCAAAATGGACTCTAGTCTATATCCCAGATAAGGTGTTGAGGTCGATGGGGCAAGACTTGTTGAAAGGTGGGACTTAAGGAATCCCACATCATTCAATGCGAGTTCTGAGAAAAAGAGTGGTAGGAATATAAAGGAAAATATCTTAGTAGTAACAATGTGTATGGCAAGGCAATGTAGTCATGGAAAGGGAGCTGGATAGTTTTATTGACAAGGAAAACTAAATTGAAAAATATAAAGAGATGTATGTGACTTGGAAAGATAGGTGCGTGCGAAGTCATGAAGGATAATTTAATGGAAGATGGGCTTCAACATAGGGATGACCAATCTACTTTGAAGGAGAAATGGAGGAAGACATTCATGACGCAAATGGGTTTATGAATGATCGTTGTGTAACAACAAACGCCATGATGTATAGGATGAGAATCAACTCCTTCAAGCAGTCAATAAGACATATTTTTCTGAAAAGTTTTGTGATCTTTGAAAATCACTTTAGCAGCAAGATGCGATCGGCCGCACGCCTGCAAAAAACTTAGTACAAATCCTACAATCAAACTTGTGAGAGCAATGTAGAATGTAAAATACAAGATTGAATACAAATGCGAACAAATTCATAAAGAAAATAAATGCAATTATACCTGTTGTCCGCACTTGTTGGTTTGGTCATTGATTGCTGCCAAAGTGACTTAAGAAAAACAAAGGACGTTAAACGTAAAAACATGTATTTATTACTGTTTTCAAGAATGTTTTAAAGTGTCCATTTGCAATTTTGTATTTTATTTGTATTTTTTAATTTTGTTTGTTTATCTAAAACAAAGAAGACAAAAAATATTTTTACATTTTTTTTATTAGTTTATATCTAAAAAAACTAAACAAATATATATAGATAACTATTTATTTGTTTAAACTATTTTATCAAACAAAATATAATTTTTTACAAAACAAACAAAATAAAT
>JASDQU010099787.1:20664-32205 GCA_032191745.1 Picea mariana | reverse complement strand
ATATATATATATATATATATTAGCTATATACATATTAATAACAATACAAATTATAAACTAAAAGTGTGTTGGATTGTGCAATCAACAGATGATGACACTTCGCTCTTCATCCAGGCCTAAAATTGTAGTGTCTACCCTTATCATCTTCAACTGTTCTTTGTGTGCAGGATTGGAAAAATTCTCTAACATACTAGACATAGATGGATCCTGCATGGGAGTTTTACCAAGTCGTTACCATTTTGCCCTGCATGTTGCATGCTCTGTTGAAGTTGCTCAGCTATCTGATTGAAATATGGATCCTTGGCTCTATCTTCTCTAATAATTCTTTTATGCTGGAATCATTCAGTAGATAGACATTGCATTGCAGAGAAATCAAATGGGTTGGCTGTGTATCTCCCACGTTGAAAAACTGACCATCCTAAAATTGAGATTTTTCATGGTCCGAAAAATCAAAACTGCTCTCAAACCATGCAAACGTTTCAAAAACCGCTCATGAGTGATCTAAATGAGACTCTTTTGCACAAAACCCATGTTCTGGATTTTTAAAATTCGTCACTGTTTGCTCATAAATTTCACCCGAAGTTGATTGTCTGCAAATGCATGTTAATTGACGGAAAAAAATAATTTCCAAAGAAAATACAAATATTATTATTCGTCCATAAAGAACAGATAAAAAATTCTTGGAATGAATTGTTCAAAAAATTAACAAAGAGAATGCGATGGGTGCAGGACATTGATGCATTGGGCATTTATCCAAGCTTACCAGAAGAAACCTAGCAAGCTACGAAGTAAGAAAAATAATGTCACCAATGGGATTCAAATTCAACAACATCTGGTTAACAAATCAAGGCTTTAGATTGAATGCAATAATCTGATGAACGAATCTCATTTTTGAAGATGCGAGAAGATAATGATAGATCATATAAATCACGAGAAATCTCATACAAAAAAGGTAAATCATTTTCTTTTATTGTGAAACAACCATCATTGGAATGGGTGAATTATATATATATATATATATATATATATATATATATTGGTTGGTTGAGATTTATTATGGAGATCTCTATTTAATTTTTTTTCCCATGTTTTTTTTTTTTGAACGAACATCCTCTGCTTTAATTGTTTTGGATTATCACTCTACTCATCACACCCGGGTTCCAGACCATGATTTAATACCTGGAATATATATTTTTGATTTGAGAAATTGTAACAATCCACATATTTTGGTGATTTAATACCCATAATATATATTTTTGATTTTAGAAATCGGAATAGTCTATATATTTTGGTGATTTAATACCCGGAATATATATTTTTGATTTTTGAAATCGTAACAGTCCACATATTTTGGCCTAGGAAACTCCAACTAGACTATTACCGGATTCTCTCATCCCTCAACAATAATATAAAAACTTACCTTAAGATGGATGCTCGTTAGGTACTCAGTTATAAAATGACAGGTTTTACGTTTTCAGCCGAGGCAAAATATTCTTTAATAAAGCTCATGTTGAAAGGATGCAATGTAACAACGAACATATACTTCACATTGTTACAAATTTTTAGATGAAATCTACTTCTCGACCCTATGAGCTTAGGCATTCAAAAATTTTGCAAAGATTCTGATTTGGTGTCTGGTCATAAAACTTATTGGAAAATTTTTCCAAATATCTCAGATCACAAAGAAATCAAGGCGAGATGAAGCCCAATATGAAAATGCAGAAATGTTCAGATAAAATTTTCTGTTGCAAAGGTGTATGGATCAAAAGTGTGGGTAGTGTTACTACAGGTTTTACATGGGCAATGCAACGCAAATTGCAAGCGGGATGCACTGTTTCAGTCATTGGTTTTGGTTCAGAGTCATTGTTTCAACATGTAAGGACAAAATATTTATTTTTATCTTGTTCACCTAATGTTTTATTTTTATTTGCAGATTGAGGATGGACACGCAACAAAGATTTTTATTTTATTTATTTATTTATTTTTTTCTATGTACTTACTGTTTTATTGTTTTTCTTTGCAGACACAAGCATGCAGAACTTATTTAATTATTATTTTTTCAAAATAAAGAATAAAATAAAAATTTATTTTGCAAAAAATTGTGAGAAAATGGAAACAATTTGTAGATGAAAAAAATGGATTAGGCAATTTTTTTTTCGTCAATTAATTGATATTCCTGAAATCAATCAATCAGTCATCCTAGTCATCCTACTTTCCGATCCTCGCAATCACACGAAGCGCGCAGGAGAGCATACTTATTCTAGCAAAAATAAAAAAAACTTGAAAATAAAACCCTACCTACACTACGCTAATTGGAAATGAGAGATTAGTTATGTATAATCAAACAACCAATGTAGCCATGCACGCAACAGTAATAAAAATATGTTATCTTTAAATTTTAAAAATGAAAGTCAGGAATATATATGGGTGTGCGAAATTAGTTGTTGAAACTGCAAATTAAAAAAAGAAAAAGAAAAACAAAATGAATCTAACCTAGTACTTTCTTGAAACCAATGTTCGATCAGGATTTCGTAGGCATAATTTGTCTTACTTAGATCATGTTGTAGCTCCTCACTTTCCTCCTTGACCTCTTGCATGCCTAATGGTTCTTCATTAAATATGTAAGGTTCTTCGTATGTTGATTCTTCGTTCACCTCAGGAGGAGTGAATAAGCTTTCGGCTGCTGTCAAGATCTCTTCTTCCAGAGAAGAGGAGACCCCAACTTTTTCTAAGATCTGAGTGAGCTGTTCCAAGCTTAAATTCATTGTTAAATCATGTTAGAAAAAAAAAAGGATTCTTACAGCACCCAAAACTGAAATCTAAATGAAAAAAAACTTGAATAAAAGCACTATTACTGAAACGAAAAATAATTACTCTTCACAGTTGCAGAAATTAAAACGTTCCTGATAGTTGGTAGGGACAGTGAGGAATCTACACTGAAGCAACTCTATGACCCTTAGAACCAACACATGTAGATCACACTTGCAAAAATTAAAACTACTCTTACGTGAATTGAAATTTGCAGAAATTGAAATTACTTCTACCTAGTTAGTAGGGAGAACATGAGGAGTCTCCTCTCATGAGCTTCTATGTCCCCTTACCAACATGTTTAGATAACACTTGTAGAAATTAAAACCAATCTTGTAGAAATTGAAATTTGCAGAAATTGAAACGACTTCTACCTAGTTGGTAGGGAGAACATGAGGATTCTCCTCTCACGAGCTTCTATGTCCCCTTACCAACATGTCTAGATGACACTTGCATAAATTAAACACTCTTGCATAAATTGAAATTTGCAGAAATTGAAACTACTTTTACCTAGTTGATAGGGAAAACATGAGGAGTCTCCTGTCACGAGCTTCTATGACCCCTTACCAACACGTTTAGATCACACTTGCATGAATTAAAATGAAAATTAAACTAATACCTCAATCCATCGTGCTTCCCCGACAACGGCGCCAAAATGTTGGGTTCTATAGATGTCTTAAAATATAACCTCTATGCATCATCCAAAGGTAGGCACTGACACAAGAATTTTACTTTCGCCTACTTACCTTCCGTTTTAAATAGCCGTCCTCCAGAGATGCAACCCCTTCAAAGGGACAACAACCGTAACAAAAGGAACAACAATCGTTTTGTTCAAATGAACAGCAAAAGGAACATCAATCATAACAAAAGGAACAACAATCGTTCTGTTCAAATGAACAACAAAAGGAACAACAATCGTGACAAGGGAACGATAGTTGTTATAGTGGGCCAAAATAATGTTGTATTAATTGAGTTGTAGTACTTTCCCAACTATCTAATTTGTCAACCCGGGGTTCGTAAACTGACGAAGCACACACAAAGTATATGCAATATTGAAGCATAACTAATCTAATCTAATGTTTAAGCTACAAATGAAATTGAATTATTAATCTAACACATGACTGAAATTGAATCATTAATCTAACACACGACTGAAATTTAATTAATCTAGTTGCGTAAATGAAATTACTCTAAGAATGGGAAATTGCGTGAAGGAAATTAATCTAGAAATGGAGAACTAAATGAAGGAAAAGAAGATACAACAAGTGAAGAGTTGAATGACATACCAACATAAGAGAGAGCTCTCACAAATGAAGCAATATTATATTACAATAATCAAATCAATCTTCATAACAAAGTAATGAAAGCATGAAAACCAAAACCATGAATCAAAGCTAAGAATCCCTTTCTTTTTCAAATCCTAATGACTACCATTAAATGACTACAAAATAACTCTAATTAATTGAATCCTCTAATTCCTATTCTACTTGAATCCTCATGAAGAGAGAGCACTCTCTTTTATACATGAGAGCCTTGAAGATAATATAACCATCTCATTATTACAGATCCACTTTTCTTTCAACCTATTTCCCATTATTACAAAATATAATCCCTTCAAATTGTCACACATATCTCTCATATATCTTGGATAAGATATTCCAACCAAATCTCCATGATCTTCTCCTTGGAATGGTCTTGAATTATCTCCTCAAATCTTGAAATGGTGGAGGAAGTATTCGAGAAGTCCTTTTGAATTAATCCTTCTCATATTCCTACACATTACAAAGCTCACACATATTTGAGATATATATGAAAACATGTTGATTTTCTAACATTTAATCACAAATTACTTTTAAATACTAAAATGAATAAAGTGGAGAACAATAAGGTGAAACCCAAGTATATTTATGGAAGTGATATCGTGAAAGGTTAATGGGGTGATGAAATGTGGAGAATGATGAAGGGAAAGATGGATGAAAATAGAACATTTCTGAGCCCCAACAAGATGCAAGTTCGGGATGGAAAATTTTTGATAGGCACCTTTTGAAATCCTCCTGCTTGACTAACTCTGAGATAGGCACAAGGATCCTAATATTTTGAATCTCTTGCTCAAAGTTATAAGAGGAGGGAAGCTTCAAAATATCCATCACCTCTAAGATAGGAATTTTGACCACTGGTGGGGGACCGTGTGCTTTCCTCTCTTTGTTGTTGTCTACCATATCTTTAGTAGGTTTCTCAGCTCTAGCAGACCACTCAGGAATGTCAGGATTTTCTTCTTTCTTCTTGGATATGAGGTTATATCTATTCGGATCACTACTGGTCTTTTCTCCTTTGCTCAAATCATTCAATTGATTACTTATGAGGTCCTCTTCATATGCAAACTGAGTTAAATGAGGGGACGAAGAGGTATCTCCAAGGAAATGGATCCCAGGATCGATATCTTCTTCCTCTTCATTTTCATTAGTAACCAAGTTATTTTGCAGAGGAGTTTTGATTTAGTGATCATCTCTGTCCCTGTTTCTCTGATCTCTTTGGCTAATCTGAGGGGCATTAGTTGGTCTTTTGAAACTACCCCTATTCTCGGTATTTTGGGAATTCCTATAGCTCTGCTTTCCTTCTAATTCGATCTTTTCTATTCTAGAAGAAAGTCATTTTAATAACTTGGTCACTTCATCCATTTGAGGGGGGGGGGGGGGNGAACAGAGGAACTAGAAGTTAGAGTTTCAGACCTACCTTTTCCTCTATCTCTATCAGCTTTACTCCTAAGTTTGTCAGATGCCAATATATTGGATTCTACTTCAAGGGCTGCATCTTGCATATGAGCCAAGGAGGTAACTCTTCTTTATCTCAACATGAGGCAAAAATTAGGGTTGAAAGCATTATCATAAGTCATCTTGGCAAAGGCTTATGTAGGTTTAATTTCATTGGGAATCTTTTTATACATCTTATTAAATCTCTTCGAGAAGTCTGAAACAAATTCCCCCTCTTCTCTCTTAAGTGCCCCAAATTCCGTAATATAATAAAGGAGATATTTTTTATTCCCCCAGTGTATTAAGAATGAATCATCAAGAGAAACAATCCCTTCAATAGATCTAGAAGGAAAGTCCTTAAACCAGTCCCTTGCATCACTATCAAGGCTCAATACAAAAAATCTCATCCACACATCTTCATTTTCAATGACCTGAATTTTTGCAAATCTATAAAAGGATACAAGGTGCTCTTCTGCAGTCACGTCTCCCTCCCCTATGAACCAGGGCATGTAATTAAGGTAGTCTGCGGTTGGGAGAGAATTCATAGGCTAAGGTAAAACCAGAGGTGCGTATATAGTAGCCAATATCTAAGCCATCTTGTTCCTAGGAGGATTAACACCTGCCATTTGGATGTGAATTGGAGGAGAACCAGGAGGAGATGGAATTCGAACAGGAAAGACTAGGGTTGTTCTTCTGGGAGAAAAAGAAAAGGATGAGCATTAGGAGATAAAGATGAGGGGATAGAGGTAACATAGGTTTCCCCTTTTGTAACTGCAACAACTCTAATAGGAGGAGGAGTAGTAAAGTCTGGAGTAGGAAAGTCTTCTATGGTAAAATCTCTCTCCTTCCACTTCACAACTTCAGGGGAGAAAGGGGTGTCAAATATCTCTCCTTCCAAACCAAGAATAGGAGGGGAGAAATCGACAGTAAAAATCCCAAAACTTAAATTTATTGAAACTCCAACAATTTTTATAATAGGAGAATCATAAACAATTACTAGAGTTTGTAAAAAGGGATTATGAAAATTATCAGAAAAACTTGGTACAACAATGGAGGTACCTTTTTGAGCAGTCTTTCACTTTTTGATAATTTCCTCTGGGTTAGCTTCAGATGTTGCTAGAGGTAGCAATGACGTGGACCTCATGTGTTTGCCTTTAGGATCCAGAACTGAAACATTGGAGTCACCAGGTGCAAGTTACAATCTTCAATAGTATTGATATCTGATGCCCCTTCAGAATCGAATCTTCTTTGTCGTTCTATCCCAAGGAAATGCCTTCAATTCGTTCCCTAACAACGATACCATAAATGTTAGCACTATAAGTCAACCTCCGATTGCAGAGAAGGTAATCCTAGTACCCATTAGAGTTTCATATGTCACATGTTGGTTTTAAAGAGGTCAAATGGAAGCAGACTCAAGATGATATTGTTTTAACTCAAAAATCTGGACTAGCATGCATAAAATAAACTTCAGTCAGTAAGTTGGATTAAGGGTGAATAGAGGGAATACTTTGGTGAGGAGAGTGTAGAGGTCTGCTATGGACATCAAATCTTCCAACAGCCTAAGGAGGAAAAACTTAAATGCAAGATCCTCTTGAATTCAAATCTCAAAGAAACTGAAAGAAATTATAACAACACTATAATCAAACATTCATCATAATACAATCACAACAATCCATGTGAATCAATCAATCATGAACTCTCTCAGTATCATAGGAAAATAATATGGAGTAAGAAATATGACTTAGATTAACCAAGATTTCTCAAAAAACAAATACATAACCAGAGAACCAATGTTCTTCCTCAAAATATTACAATAGCAGGGAGCCTAGCTCAACCATTCGACCTTAACAAAATATCAAAACTTCATATAAATACCCAACAATGCTGCAACCATAAGGAGTGTGATCGGACCACTGCCTTCAAAGCCTTCAGTCGATGCCTACTCTGTGAAATTGTGCAAGTTTTCTCATGTCAGATGTGACCCAAGTGCATTTATGTGCTTTACAGGAAAAATTGCCCATAAGGAAGCTTCAGTTCGTCAGCGTGCCTTCATGGCTACGCTTTGCAACGCTTTCCATTTATGGGGTGAGACGAGGTCTCAAATGCCACCCCCAATATTCAATGAATACCTTCATCAGGATTAGGATCATGCCTGACACCCATGAATGCTTCAGACGGTGCCCACGACTTTTGAGATTCAATCCCGATGCCTCGAGGCTCTACAGATATTCTTCCATGACCAATACGAGTGTTGCAGGTGGTAGGCTGATAGCATATGCACTTTAGCCAATTTCGTAGCGCCATAGTGCTACAAAATGTCTGTGTGATGATGTGGAGAGAGAAAAAACACACTGAGGCGGGGTGATGTGGAGTAGAAGTGGAATATATTTTGAGGGTGCTTGAGCTATTCACACCTCAACATTTTCATTCTTCCTATGGAAATCATGGGTAGAATGCCACATGATTTACACCATAATGCTCCTGAGGGTAAATCTCAGTCACTGCTTGATTCCTATGAAGCAGGTGGCAAATTCATGTGTTAAAAATATCCATACATAGCCTCAAGAGACTTCAATCTATCTCCCCAAAAATTATCAGCTTTCACTCTATGGAGAAACCCTTGAAGAAAGGACACTTAGGAATTATTACCCAATTCAATTCCATCCAAGTAATGGAAAACCCCACATAGGAAATTCACCTTGATTTGTAGTTTGTCTTGGCCAAACATTAACATGTGTTTGAAGCAACCCATGGATTACCCTTCTCACGTGGTGGGAATGATCACAATGATTCCCTAACTCTAGGTAGTCAACCATCAAATGTGCATCCTTTTAGGCACCCCTTTGTTAGAAAAACAGGACCGCAGAGCAATAAAATAAAACAAATGCAGAAATAAAACACAGAGGATACACAATACAAGAGAGACACGGATTTACGTGGTTCCCCCAGTGTGGGCTACGTCCACCAGAGAAATTGCCAGGTCCTTCCTTTATTATTATCTAGAAAATGAAGGGATACAAACTACAACAAAACCCGCGGTAACTTCCCCTTCTTTCTCTCACAGTCTCCTCTCTCATAATACAATACACGCCATAATGCATAGCCACAATACATTTCCCTCATAATAGAGGGTTACCTTCTAGGGAAAAAAACCCTAACATAATTTCTACCGTTAGATCTGTGACCTTATAATGAACGGTCCAGATTTACAATGAAATTACAATATACATTTACAAGGAAATTTTTCCTTCGGGGGCAAAGCCCACGAACCCTCACCTGGGGCCCACTTTCCCTCGAGCCCCCTAGCTGGGGGGATAGGCCCCCCAGACCCCGCAGAGGGGGTACCTCCCCTTTGCACTCCCCCGCGTGGAAGAGTGTACATAATTCTAGGGTGTAAAGTCTTCATGGGGTATAAACACGGCTGAAAGCAAGGACCTCTGAATCAGGAACATAATCAGGCTCCACAACCAACACCCTTCACCAAGAACGTTGAAATAATAAAAAAATATTCAAAAACTACCGAAGACAAGCATTTTATGTCCCAATACCAGTCCTTACTCATCACTCATAGTCATGGTCTTCAAGAAAAGAAGAAAATTGGCACATGTGTCCTAATTTCCATGCTCTCAATAAGTTAAAAATCAAAAACAAAATTTCCATCTTAATTATTGATGATCTCTTATATGAGCTCCATGGTTCCAATTCCTTCACTAAACTCATACTTTATTCATGATACCACCAAATTCAGATGAAGGAGTAGGATATTCCTAAGAAATATTTCTACACACATGAAGGCCATTGTGTGTTTTCAGTGATTCCTTTTGGACTTTGCAATGCCCCATATACCTTTTAGAGCCTCATCAAAAAGATTTTTCAACCATTCTTTCATAATGTTTTTCTTGTATTCTTTGATGATATCTTGATCTACAAGAAAACCTATAATACCCATGTGGAGAATTATATTGATAAATCCTTGTAACTCCTTCAAGACCACCAGTTGTTCATTAAAGCCTCAAAATACGCTTTTGGTGATTTAGAGGTAGAATACTTGGGTCATGTTGTTAATTAGAATGGGGTGCAAGTGGATCCCAAGAAATTTTAGGCAATTTTATATTGGCCACATCCTAAAACCCTAGAGATATTACATATTTTCTTAGGGATTATCGACTACTACATAAATTTTATGAATAATTATGGACGAATTTCCACCCCCTTAATAACCTTGCTCAAGAATAATTCCTTTGTATTGAACACAATTGCAGAGCATGGATTTTCATCTTTAAATGAAGCCATGTGTACTACACTCATCTTAGCAGTGCTTGATTTCACTAAGAATTTTGTCTTGGAATGTGATGCCTTAGGCAAAGGTATCGACGCCATGTTGATTCAAGAGGGGTGTCCCTTGGCATTCATTAGTAAGCAATGGTGTGACAATTTTTTTGGCAATTCTACATATGAGAAAGAGAAGATGGCCATCCTTCATCTAGTTGATGCATGATGCTCGTGTCTCATTATGAAGTACTTCTAGAGCACCGCACATGGATCACTAAGATTCTTGGGTATGATTATGATATCATTTATAAGAGAGACAAAGAGAATGTGGTGGTCGATGTTTTTTCTAAGAAATATTAGGAGGGATTAGCAAGGCTTGCAAAAAATGGTTGGAAATGATGTTGTAGTTCAAATCATCTAAAGGCTTCAATAAGACACCAATCCCCCCAAGGTATATACTTGGAAATAAGATACCTTGAAGTATAAAGGGTGTATTTTTCTAATACAAAAATCATTTTTGAAAAAAAAGTGTCTTATAAGAATGCCATTCATCTCCTATTATGGGTTACTCTGGCTATCGAGAAACTTGTGAACATGCTAAGTTCTCTTCCTCTTGGGAAGGCATGAAAAAAGACATCCAAACTTTTGTACTTGCATGTGAAACCTATCAAACAAACAAGGGGTAAATAGTAGAGAATATTAGGGTATTGAAACCACTACTGATACCAACCATTGTATGAATTGACATTTCCATGGATTTTATAGTGGACCTCCTAAAACTTGGCAAGAAATTGGTTATCATGGTGGTTGTTCAACACCTTCCAAAATATTTCCACTTTTCGTGCCCTATTTCACCCATTTACACCCTCCATAGTTGCCCAAGTTTTCATAGATCATATTTCCAAGTTACATGGCATGCCGACTTCCATTGTATCTAATCACGATCCCACATTCACTGGAAAACTATAACATGATCTATTTAAACTTCATGGCACCAAGATGAACATGAGAACCACTTCTCATCCCCAAAATGATGGCTGAAAAGAGTTTAGACTAGACTTCCCTATCTTGATGAAGAAGGGTCCATTTGAATACAACATTAGGCATTATTGGCCACTAGGGAGTGTCAACTATGCCAGTGCATTGTTTAAGAAGTGATGATCTAGTGGAAAGATATGTAGCTAGAATACACCACTTGGGAACCAATAATGATTTTACAACAGTTTCCACATCTTTAGACTTAAGGACAATGTTTCTTTTGAAGGGGAAAGACATGTTAGGGCATTAAAATCTAAAATATCTACTTTGGAGTACTTAGGAGTTAATGTACAAGGCCACCTTAGTTGAATCAGGCCCGTTAGATCATTAGTGGATAGTTAATTATTGTGAAGGGGTCCTCTTTATTAAATAAGACTCGTTAGGGGGTTGGATCTTATTAATGATGGGAGCACAAGTATTTGGGAAGAAATTATTTATAAAAATATAAGGTTATGTAATTTTTTTTTTATGTGTTATTGTTATAATTGGAGATTTTCTCATAATAGGTTGCCCCCTTGAAGAGGTCCGTGAACATTGCTCTATCTCTTTTGGAAATTTTCAATACAAGGGTTATATTTCATAGGATTAATCTCATTGTCTCTTGTATTTTTTCTTTTACATTACCATTTATTTGAATATCCTATTTGTGATTCATGTTGGAATACTGAGGGGG
>JASDQU010099786.1:658153-669206 GCA_032191745.1 Picea mariana | reverse complement strand
ACATAGTTTTCCTGCACCAATCATCTTTTCTAGAGCTTCCTAGGTCTGACACCCCCCCCCCCTCTCTTTACATTTACATTACAATTCAAGACCTTCTATATGAAAATACAATCTCTAGTCATTGTTAATTATTAGGAATATAGTTTATCATTGAACTAAAAATAAATATCCAATTCATGACACAAAATCTATAAATGATGAGATCGAACTCTAACTGTTGATTGTTTTCCTTGAAATCTGGGGTATTTTCCTTCATATCTAGAGTTCATTTTGATCTTCTTCCTGGAAAGGTAGATCTATATCCATCTGCTCCCTAAAGATGTTGGATTGATCTTTCCTAACCTTTGACTGCTTATCCTCTGCTTGATATGTTGACCTAAAAACCTGGGATTGCTTTGCCTTTAAATCTAAAGAAGATTGATTAAAATCATCCAAGAAATATTAAAAAAAATTGAAGAGCTTGATTCCTATATTGTCCCTAATCTGGAGGGATTTAAATTTATCCATATCTTTCTCTATAAATGCCCTTCCTTCAGATACTCTGTCACCTGTTCACTTTTCTCAATTTCAACAAGGGCAGAAATTTCAGTATCAACAACATGAATAACTCTTGTCTACCAAAGTTTTGTAATTTAAAATCCTCTTCTTTCAAACAAACGTTCACAAACACCTTGCCCTAGGCGACCTCCAATATTGATCATTCAACCCATGGAATTTATAGAAGCAATTCCTTCCTCAACGGCCCTAACGATAAGACCAAGGCCAAACTAATCTTCAACAAAACCCTGAAGTGCACAGTAGTTACTGAGTGAATACAAAAACTTTTCGCTTGCATTTTCTGTGATTATTTTTTACATGGCTTCGGGGTTTGGATTGAGTATCTGAGGAATACAAGTTGTGATATGATCTAGTATGATATTTTGTTCTCTATTGTATGACAACAAATTTGACTCATGGAACTCTACTATTTCAAGCAAAGTCTTCCCCTATTCTAGTAAATCATTTCATTGTGCCATCTAGGTGCCAAATTGCCAATCTTGAACATAACCAAGTTTTATTAACTCGCCATAGCATATTTAGAGGAAGCTCTAAGATTTAGATTCATCTCAATCCACTATCCTTTGGTGAGCTTGATTTACCCTGAACATATTTATCATTTTCCCAATGTAGCAAAATGCCCCTACTTTTCTCTCAGAAACACCCATTGAGAGCCATTGTATGACTAGCCTCTTTACACATGACACATGTTTGTAGAAATCTGCTTGGCATCCTCTTATGAATGCTTCAACTTTAAGAAATACATTTGGAATACAACTGTCGAAAATAGCAATAGTATTAGTTCCACTAAATGGCCAATCTAATCCCGAGGGAACAATTTGATGAGGCAAAAGCATTTGCATGCCCATGTTTCTCTGTGAAGCTAATTCTACAGCATAAAAATGGAGAGAGTGATGCTATAAGTAAATCAACCTTTCACTCAACACTAAGAAAATGTCCATTCCTATAGGTTCGAGGTGATATGACCAAGAACAACACTTTCGAATCTCTTGTTCATTCAACAACTAAATTGCACTTGCAATAACTGTCTTCATACTCGGAATTGACTTCAACAAAAATCTAAGTTGGGAAGGTTGTAGAAAGAAAAGAACTTTGGGAGGTTGGAAAGTGTTCTATGCTTTTCAAAATAGGTGCATAGAAGCAGAGCTATGGTATTGGAAGACTATGCAAACTCTCTTTGGGCTTTTAGTGATCCCGGTAGTTCTATATGGGTGTGAAGTGTGGGCCAGCAACACATCTGACTTATAGTGGAAGCAAATTGAGAAGATTCAAAAATGCTTGATCACAAACAAGTTTAAAATTAAAAGTTCAGTCCCTTATGATATCATGCTTAGTGAAATGGGGGTTGCTCCTATTGAAGCAATTGTTATGGTGCGTCTCATAAGATATCTAAAACAAATTAAGCAAATGGAAGACAGCCGGTGGCCTAAGGTCGTCTTCAATGACATATTGTGCAAAAGAGAGAAGACGTGGATGTGACAAAATATTAAATGGCTTGATAAATGGGATATTCACTTGAACAGGTGCCCTATGAACAGTACAGAGATAAAGGATTTTGTTATTGATAGGTTCCACAAGCGAACTTGGGATAAAGGGCTCGGGAGAAAGAAAGAGTCTTATATTGAAGAGTTTAACCCCACATACAATCATCATCAAAAAGCGTACATAGGGGCCAATATATCTTGGAGAGCCAAAATGCTTATTGCCCAATTAATAACCAATTCTCATCAACTCCGCTGTGAAACGGGGCGTTGGAAAAGACCAAAAGAAGCTTGGGAAGAAAGGGTGTGTGTGTTCTACACCTTCGAAAAAGTGGAAACAAAAAAACATTTCATTTTAGAGTGTGAGGCCTTCAAAGACAGTAGGGACAACTATATAAGTATCTTGACAGCTAGCTCTTGGAATAACTTATTCAGCAAGGGGACAGTGGAGAAATTGGGGGAGCTGATCATCAAGTTGAACAGGAAAAGGGTTGAACTACAGAAATCAGTGTGTGAGGCGGTCTGTCCCATAGGCTATTGTTATCCTCGTGAACATTAAAATCATTTTCTTTTCTTTTCTTTCTTTTCTTACTCCTCCTGACAAGCGCTCATTTTGACATGTATTCGGCACTAAATGTTCAATACTCTGGCCCCCATTTGACACCTGGGTGTTCTTTGATTCTCATACATTGATTGCTTAGATGATTAGCGCTCCTCATCAAGACTTGGTTGCAAGCTTGAGTGCACCCGATACTTGGCGTCCTTGGGTTCTTTATTTGGCAGTCGGTTCTCTTCAGCATGTTCCTCCACAGGAACTCATTCGGGCACTCCCTTTGACACCATCTTACGTTGACCTATGACACTTGGAGATGCTTTCTCGTCTGTCTATTGGCTTTTCCATTACACCTGGACGTTGATTTAGAACGTGGTTCTCTCCTAGACATTCCTTGATGCTCGTTTGGCAATCAACACTTAGACTTTTATAATTTGTGTAGTGGAAAATATCCCACATGCACAAGGAATAAGTGAATATAATGCTTTGTATTATAGATTGTTTGCAAGCTATGTTGATGTGTAGTGCACTCATTAAAATCCTTCATAGTCTCTCTCATGAGTGCTTACCCTCGACACACTTGACACTTGGTAGCTCGCTACTTGTTGGTGTATTTGGAGATGACTTTGAGATGAGGCAAGTCAGTTATGACTTGGAGATTGGGCTCGATGATCAATGCCCAAATGATCTTTTGCAAAGTCGAACAAAACCAGTGGAGATTGGATCAGAACTCGGTGTTTAGGCTCTTGGGCACATAGCTAACTTCAAATCGACATGGATATAATTTAGACTATGATGTGGAATAACTATAAAAGCTTGACATGTGTTAAACACATAACCTTGACCAAAAATCTGTAGTGCCCTTTAAAACAAGGCTACTAGGTAGCATATACCTGCCGAATATAATAATACGCACTAGGAGTACTGGTTTAATGCCTAGCTGGCAACTGAATTAAATTGAGTATTGGTTTCGTTCATGGATGAAATGACTATTGGCTTAGTTCATCTGAGCCACGCAACGCCGCGTGAATGAAAACGATCGCAAACCTGACCGAAACTGCGGTCAAGATCGTCGCGGTAACCCCAGTCAGTAGGAGTGCCAAGGCCGTGACCACGGTCATCCCAGCCAACACCATCCCGTTGCCAAAGCTCCAGTTGAAGACCACGAGTGGTTCGCTCCAGAATAAGTACAACGCGCACCAGGCGACGGCAACAACGAGGACCACGAGCAAATAGATGGGCTGCCCCAGGAGGCTGCAGAGCATAATGGCCAGCAGAACGATGGCGTAGTTGATGCGGAAGTAGACGAGGTGCCTACGCATGTGGACCATCGCCTCGATGAAGGGTACAGCCCCTCCCAGCCGGTTGATCTCTTTCCAAAATATGTTTCTATGATACTCCTTTCCTGGTGCCGCCACCCTGAATTATGACAATTAAACATGTTGTTGAATGCCTGATCAACGGATGAAATATGAAATGATTAGAAAGCATGAAATATTTATTACAATATTTATGAAATGACTAGACAAGACTAGAAGACAGAAATATTTATGACAATAACATTGGGGGAAGAGAAGGCAACAATAAGACTTCAAAGTTTTTGGCCAATAAGATTTCAGATAAATGAGATTTGAAATCTAAAATAAATTATTATTTTTTAAAACTTTAGATAAAAGGATGTATATTTTTTGGTCAACCATGAACTAATAGAAAGTCAATCCTAACTCAATGCTATATACCATGCCTATCGACAAGGATAATAAAAGACATACAAATAGTTTCACAATCAAAGGCTATCAAAGAAAATTTCTTATAGCGAGTTTGTGTGGAAATCTACCAATTTCGCTACCGGAAGTTAAAACCTCCCATAGCGATAAAAAAAAATTTACATAGCAAACTTAGGTGCTAACACAACATTTCTGAAAAAACTTTAAAAATTGAGTAAATCCAAGAGTGTTTTATAATTTTTAATCTTAAAGAGCAATACATCCTATCTAATCCTCCTCTTAAAGGAGAGTAAGACCATGATTAGACACCTTGTGTACATGTATAAGATAATCAATATGAAGGATAATGAACTTCTTGGTATTGGTTCAAATTCTAGTAAAAGTCACTTAAGAATTAAGAGAGGGTGGCATAAAGATGTTGATTCTTGGCTAAACCATTGGGGGGTAAAAGGAGTGGCCTCTCTTCAAAACATTGATAATATTAAAAGCATCATCCCAACTCTAAAGAGTAATTGCAGTGCAATGAAGAGATAGAGAATAACACATTCGAGTTAATGTATTATAAAGAGATCATTAACCCCGAGTTAGAAGATTAAAATAATATTTCTATTATATCTAGTTTAAAAAGAAAATTAACATTACTAAAATAAGAACAAACTATCACGAGCTCCATGAAGAAATTATGCATTATACAACCTAAAACACCATGGGAAGGAAGAATATGTAGTTTTTGTGATACCGAGTGGAGGATGAAAAACATTGTGTCTTAGAATGCCCTGCTTATGCACACATTAGGTCTTTATTTCACAATATTTGTAACAATATTAATTTTCATAACTAGTTAACTCCTGGAAACCAAAGAGAACTAGGAAAGTTTACATCTAATCGTTTTAATCATAGAATAAAAAAGTTAAAGCAAATCAACTAATTCAATATAAATTTTCTCGAGGTTCAATAAATCGAAGTTGTTATCAATGGATGATAACCATCATCGTTATCATTAACATTATTGGACTAGTTTTCATCCTTCTCTTATATGTCAATGATATTGTTCTTCTTACAAAAACTATTGGCAACCCCCTTTTATGGGTTGAATTCTCGTAGTGTTCTTGTAATACCCCTAGGATGAACCCCAATTGTAATGTAAATGTACATGTACATATAGGTTGGTGAGTCGTGGGTGCACAAGTTTTGGGTACAATTTTGCGCGCACACTCCAAGGGAAGAGTGTGTGCATGTTTCATAGCTTTACGCGCACCTGAGTAAGTGCACGAGGATTGTCGTGTGCGTGAACCAAGGGAAGAATGTGTGCATGTTTCATAGCTTTGCGCGCACCTGAGTAAGTGCACGAGGATCGCTTCAAAGTGCACAAATGACCGTGTTTGTATCCAAGAGATTTTGGGGCTGGAGAACCTTTGTATATATGTATATTGAGGCCATAGTACTTGTGTGGTTATTATGATGGAGAGCCTGGATTGTGACAAAGGCAAGTGTGCCTATTTTTGTAAAATGTAATTGCAATCATATATTAATAAAACATATCACTGTGCGTAAACCAATCAGACGAAAAGAGATGGGGAGCTTAAACTCCACTAGAATGGGAAAGAGGTGCGAAGCTTAAAGGGAATATTTTAATAATATTTCCAAAAGTATAATTATGGGATATGTATTTATCCTAAGTTCGTAAGGAATGGGAACGGGTCACTAAGTGGAGCTAAGTTAGCTCTTAAAGTGACAAGTGTCCAGATATAATCATGCAAATATATTGTTGGGCCTTAATGTATTTGCGGGGGGGATTCACTCATTCCGAGATGAGGCAGATCAACTTTCCTCAGCTAAGCATTTGTATCTGGTTGTAACTGGCTGCCATCACATAACCTTGAGCTTGGGAAGGCCTGTACGCTATTGAAGAGGTGGGTTTCCAGGCCCGTGTGCTATTGAAGAAGCGGGTTGTCAAGCCCATGTTTTTCGAAGAAGTGGATTTTCAAGCTCGTGAGCATTCTCTTCAGGTGAGAGAACCACTAGGAATTGTTTTCCCAAGGTGCACAGTTGCAGCTACAGGGCTCTGAGACACCTTGTCTGGCATGTTGTTGAAGCCTTGGAAGGGAAGTGGGGCAGCTGAAAGACTATTGAGCAGAGAAGGGGCACACTTCCTGGTGTGGGACAAGTATGTGGGGAGTGAGGGACTATAGTCTATTTGTTGGGGTTGACACCTTTGTCTGAATATTTTGACTATTGGTAGACCTTAGTCTAGTTTAGGAATCCTTTTCCCATATGGAGTTTTAGCCCCAGCTCAGGGGTGACCTATTGCTGAGTTTATGAGTAGCAGAGTCTATGGTTGGGAGGAACGTCTGAGGTCTGTGCGCAGTTTGTCGATTACAACAAAAGATAAGTGTCTTCTTATGTGTATTATTCTCTGAGTAATGTGTATATACATGTTAAATATATTATGTGTTATAGTTGTATATATGTGTGTGTGTGTGGATTATATATGTTGTATAACTGCATGTTTGTTGCATATGCAGGGCATGAACCATGACAGTTTATATGTGTTTATATATTTTTATGCTTGTGAATGCTTATGTTATTTATGTCTATGGAATTAGTACATAATTATGTTAGGTTTGCATGTATTGTTAGTTTTGCATAATTGTTACAGATGTTGCAGGGTAGTTATTAAATGTTTCATGTTAGATAATTTTGTGGTAACAGTCATGGGATTTTGAGGCAAGGGCTGAAGCATTGCGCGTGCGGGGAAATCAGTCTGCGTGTGCAATTTGGATAGACCTCACGCGGGGCATAGGAATGGTTGTGTGCATAGTTGTGTTATGAGTTTATTTTGTTGTTATAGTCGTTATCTTGTTAAGTAACTTCAACAGTAGTCGTATGGGTTCTAGCACGAAGCTAAAAATGTCATGCATGATGAGGGATAACTAATGCAGCCGACACAATGATGGTTGAGCATGCAAAATTGCTAGGACATAGTTGTTGCACGTGGTACGAGACTGGTTTGCGAGCACTAGGGAAAAGTAGTTGCGCATAGCACAAGGCCAGTTTTGCACACTGTTGGTTTCAACAAGTTGTTTCTGCAAAAGAAAGAATTGTTATCAGAGCTTTATTTAGCGAGTTGCGGTAGTGGAGATTTTACATTGTGGTAACGGGACTTAGCTAGGAGGTTGGATACGTTACAAAGTGGTCTTGGAGTCCAAATTTTGAAGCTGGGGACGTTACAATTCTGATCTTTCTACTTGCTTTTGCTATTTGGTCTTTAATGTTTATGTCCTCATTGCTTTCTACCTTAGGTATTAGTGTACTTTATAATACTTCATTTTTTAGTGGCCCTGAGTGGGAATTAACTAGGATTTATCCCTTTCAATTATAGCTTATGGTGGATAATATAAAACCTTTTTCATAAAAATGTACATTTTTTATATCTTAATAGAAACATGAGTTTAAACTAGGTGTTAGACTCACCCAAAAACACCATGAGATGAGTGAATTTGTAAACTTTATAATAAAAACGATGTTGATGATGAGCAACATTTCCTTTAAATTTGTTTAAACCTTTATATCATAATTTAATTACTCTTCAATAAATACCACCCCCATATCCCAAACATATGGAAACTACCCCAATTTTAAAATAATCTCAATTGTTATAGTTTTCACCTTCTTAGTTTTGCATTGGTGTACATGCAATTGAAATCAAATGTAAAGTTTCTTATTTTTCAAGATTAAATTATATTGATTCTCCCAATGGGGTGTTGGGGAGGGAGACATCACTCCCATCATTACCATGGGTGGTGACATTAACAATTGATTACCCTTTGAAGTAGGCATGTATGAAATTCATGCATGGGGAGAAGTGAGATGGGAAAGAAGAGTGCTTTATAGTGTACCTTAGTAGATAAAGATAGAAGATAAACCATTGAGAATAACAAAATACATCCACACAAGAATGTAGAAAAAACTCTTAAGGTAGAGTAACAACATCAATTACTCCCGATTTAAGGAATCACTCCACAAGCCATGTTTGCTACAATATAATTCTCAACATATCCAATGCAATGATACTCATGTGTATATATATTTTCCCATGAGCATTCCTTGGGGTCCATAAAAACTACCCCTCATTAATATATCACTCCCTCTAACTACTTAGTGGGCCTACTTATTAACCACAAACAATAAAGTGGTCATATTTATTACCCACCAACTACACGGTGGGCCTTATTCCACCTAATGTGTTTGCAGTACTGGAATGACTTCTTTGTGTGCCACCTGGGGCCCTTGTCGATGACCAAGAGAAATATCATGTAATATGATTTTATTTTTCGTGTACCAGCTTCATAAACTTCTTTCACACATTAATATTAAATGTACCAACTGAGTTCATCTAAGGATATCCAAGAATAATATCCACATCATCCATATCTATAGCACGAAAATTAGATTGCAAAACATATTTACCGATGGTAATCTTGAAATCTTTAAAAAGTTGAACCTTTTCACCCTCAACATGTGTGTTTTGGATATGCTTTGCATGGACCTCCAATTTTTTAGCTGAATGAACATGGATGAAATTATGCATGATGTTAGGGTTTATAGAAATAATGACCTTCTACTATTGAACATGTTATCGCACAGTTTGTAGATGCAAGAAAGGCTAAAGAATAGTAGGTCAAACTGGCGGAACAGGAACCTTCCCCACCCAATGTCACCACAACAGGGAGGCTCTTTCTATTTAGGGAGGCTAGGCCCAGGGGAGACATCCCCGGTAACCTGGGGTTTTGAAAGGGCAAAGGCTGATAGTACAAAGACAAGTTTCCCCCTCACAGATTACCGCCAATCATATAGTCCGGCCAAAGGCCAATTTGAAGTAACCCCCAAAGAAAATGTAGCTGCCTGGAACAAGACAACAACAAGAAAGATATATGCAAGCTATGTTCAATGGGGTTAGTACTTCATATGTAAGTGACTATCTGATATTCAATGTAAGCAATTTGACAGTAAATATTGACGAAATCAATGTTTGCAAAATGGCAATGATAAATATGTCACTTGTCAATAAATACTGGAATGATATAGCATTCAATGTAACAAATCAACACTCAATCCAAGAAATGCTCTTAACTACCATTAAATTGCTTATAAAATGAAACATTGCTGCATCGAGATGAAATAACCAAGGGTGACGTCAGCATTCTAGGGTTAGTAGGTTAGGGTTAGTGTAGTTAGGGTTTCAGTTCAAAAGAGGTTTGAGAGTGTTTGGATCCAATTCTACTTCAACGTTGGAGGTCTTAGATCAGTGCCTTAGGGTTAATGGAGTCATAGGTGAAGAACGCAAAAGTTGAAGGAGATGAGATTTTAAAGGACTAGAGGGATAAGTTTTGAAGTGCTGCTAAAGCAAAGCTCCAAAATCATAACCCTAGGGGAGAGAGGCTCACTCCAATGTTGTTAAAGCAAGCCCTCCTGCTCTCTCCTCTTTCCCAACAAACAACTAGCTCAATGAAAAGCAAAATCAACACAAGAGGGTTTAAAGAGGGAGAGTGTTGCTAAGGCAAGGCTCTTTCATCAAACCCTAAAAGAAAACGGCCCTAGGTGTAGATAACCTAGGTCTGGGATGTCCTCTTCCTCTTGAAGTCAAAAGGTACGGCTAGCTTAAGGGAAGAAAAAAAAGGAGTGTAGCTATGGCTAGGCTCTCTTCTTCTTCTTCAATAGCTAAAAGTTTTTCTATCAGGGGACATGAGACAACGACCTACTTGTGTGTTTGTCCCCTAGGGTTTTGATTCAACAATATTTATAAATAGATGCAAGAAATTAAACTACAACCATTCAATCAAGAAGTTTTGCAGAAAATACTTACAAATCATCAATAAAATAATCATGCAAACCCTAGTTGTAACACCTTCCTTCAAGAAAAACACCATAGAATGCCAAAAATCTCTTCCTTCAACAAGTGTGTCTTCCTCAAATCAGCCAATAACCCAAATGGGGTGCAAATTTCAGACATCACCAAGTGGTGAGATGAAAGATGATGATAAAATGAGAGTCAAAACCCTCAATATATAGTATATCAATGACCCAATTTTACTTTTTAGGTCATAAAAAGGCCGACAAGGCCATAATACCAAAATAATATTGTTTTTACATTAAATTGTCAAATTAAAACCTTAATTCAGTTGCAAAGAGAGTAAAATCCCCTTCAAGGGAGGCGCTAGCCCTTTTTAGGGCAAATGAGACATCTAGGAGCAAAACGTTAGCCCCCCGGGGGCCTCTCCAACATGCCACACGTGTCATTGCTGCCCAGTATGCCTCCAAAGGTGTCCATGAAGCTGGATGATGTCATGGTGAAGATGGGGACGTCCTAAGCCTTCCAAGGCTAGCTTTCCACTGAAAAGGGGTCATTCCCCCTAGGTCTAGTTGTGTCGGAGTGCCTCTGATGGAACGTCCTCTTCCTCTTCGATGCAAAAGCCCTGATCCATGTCCATCCAGTCTCTACCCGCCGATGGGGTCTCAACATCCATCTGGTGGGCTCTTCAGCCCCATGGAGGTATGAACTGGTCATCTCCCCATGTGTACTGGTCCAAATGGTACATGTCTGCCGGGCATGGTCCTGCACATCAAAAGCTACGCCCTCCATGGGCTCATCAGTCACCGGGATCATAGCAATGTTAATCACATCTCATCATCAATATTATTAAACATATGCATAAAACCCTAATACATCAGTC
>JASDQU010099786.1:624379-655945 GCA_032191745.1 Picea mariana | reverse complement strand
CTCGTGGTGAGACTCCCTTTCCCTTGGCCATGCAACCAAAGGTCACTGCCCTGGCATGGTAACCAGATGGTGGAAATGTCATACTGTTAGGTAACCATGGACCTAATAGGCTAGCTCATGATGAGACCCCCTATCCTATGACTAGGTCTTGTTTTGTTATTTTCTGGGTCCCTCTTGTTTCTTGCTGAGAGGCTTTTTACTGCCTTCTCGGGGATCCCTAGGCGAAGCATCTCGAGGTTTTATTTCTAGGCTTTTGTCTTTTACCAACTGCTTTTACCTTCTAGGCCTTTAGCCCCTTCTTCCCACGAGATAAGGTGCAATCCTACAAACAGGTCAACCCAATGCCTGGACAAGGGGAATGGGATAGATGAGCAGGAGATAAGATGAAACAATGGTGCTATGATAGGAGCGGATGATGACTTTTCAGAAATTCCCCCAGTGGCAAACCAAGACCTATGGGCAAAGGCTTGCTAGGGCACCCTGTCAATCTCCCCAGGCATGGTCAAGTGGGCTAATGTAAGATCCAAGCAATTGTTAGAGATAAAAGGAATCAGATGCATATATTTAAGGGTTTCAATTATCAAAAGTGACACATACCATGATACCTGGACCAATTACCTCATGGAGCAAGAACCTCTTCTGATACAAGACCAAGCCGATGGTTATGGATGTTGCTGCTGCTGACAAGAAAAAGCTGGTGGAAGAAGAAAAGGATGGGCCCTCTGGTCCATGATCAGGTCAATCCTGCTCTCGGTACTCCATGTCTAGGACCTGTGGGCCTCGAGACATGATCTCCTGGTTATCCCTAAAAAACAGGGATAACATTTGGCTCCAACTCGGGGACATGTGCTCACCGTAGAGCACATGAGAACCTCAACATCTCTGGCATAACCTGCAGACCTGCTCAATCTCGATAGGGACATCAGTAACAAAAATCGGGCGGTAATGCCACCCCAACATGCATATAGATACATAAATAAAGCAATCATAAATGTGAATATAAAGTGAAGTACTTACATGTACTTACCTGTTGGTTGGATGTTGGTGTAGTCAAACAACCAGTGAAGCCAATCCAACAATGTCCCACGGTACCTACCTTTGTGCTTCATCATAAACCAAAATAGTGATAAGTCAAGCACAAAAATAACATGGGTTAGAACATGTATCAGATCATTGGGAATCAAAAAGTCTAACTCATGGAGGCGGGTGGGAGGGATAAAATTATGCCAAGTCAATCTTGGAGGAAAGTACTTCAGGAAGGGGTCATGAAAAGTCCAAGGTTCAGAACACTGACTCAAAGGGTTGACAAACTGGCTACCTAGGACGTTCTCGTACTCTGAGGTCTGGGAAGGGATTGACAAAGATGTATCAGATGATTGGCAAATCCTCAAGGGAAGATTGAAAATATGAGACGATAGACTGAAATCTGTAGTTTCCAACCAACCCTTGGATTCTCGAGTTTGCTTCAGAGGAAACTCAATGCAGAAGCTAAATTCCCAACTACACCTTTAATGAAATAGCAGGGTAAAGTAATAACAGGTGGCTGGAGAAAAAGGTCACAAGAATCCTTCTTTAGGCAAACAATGTTCTTACTCCCATAAAAAACCGAGAACAATGGTGGTTGATAATATTCTACATAGAATGAATCCAAGTGCTCGGAGGAATACTCTTCAAAACACTCAAGGTAAGACTGAAAATCATCAGGAAAACATGGTACTAGGTCAACCTTGGGTGTTTGGGGAGCATCAGTAAATATATCATCTCCCTATTGCCACTGGTCAAAATCAAAGATAATTTGTTGTGATAACTGTAAAGGCAACAGTTGGGAATGATTCTCAATATCATAAATGGGGTCCATACCAAAACCGATTACATCCCATTTACGTCTTCCAACATGTATGAACTCGTCAATATCAACTATATCAGTATCAGTATCATAGCATGGAGGATTGAAAACACTCATATGCTCATCCATCTCCTCCTCTAAATCACGAGGTAGAGAATTATCAAAATTTTGGGGAGGATGATAACTTACTATTTCTTCTTGTGCAGGAGTTTTGAGGACTTTGGTGTTTCCAGCATGCGTTATTGTTTCATCCTCGTGGATTGCCCCTTTGTCTTCAAGAATACATCAAGGAATATTTACTTCGTTTGGGGATTCCATTTCTCCTTCACTCTCTGAATCAAGGAACAAAGTATCATCGAAATCCTGAAAAGGGAAGCAACTAACCTCATCGTCTTGTTGTTGTGCAAGTGAAAAAAGCTTGTGGACTGCTTCATCAGGAGGAGGAGCACATGTTGTTTTTTTATTGTCTTGTTCAGGTTTCAGCTCCTCTGCTGCGTTTTCAATGATCCCTTCCTCTTGGAAAACCTCATCAAGAGCTTTCCTCTTAGTTTTCTGTTGGTCAATAACTTGTTTCCCTTCTTCTTGAAAATCAGCAGTAGAAGTTTCAAGGGAAACCAACTTCTCCAAATTGAGAGTACCTGAGGTATCTTCGTAATCATTTATTTCGCTTCCTAGGGAAAAAACGTTTTTTATTCTGGACAAGAAAATGTTTTCCTCAATTTGTAAGGCCATGTCACCAGCTTCATGGAGTGTCTTTGGATTCTTTTTACTTAGGAGAAACCCCAAATGCACCAAGAGTGCATTGGTAAAGAGATACGCAAGGTCCTTGTCCTTAAGGTAATGGCCCCGAGGTAGTTGGTACAACAAACGCTAAAATCTATTTCGGAAGTTCCAAACAATCTCATTTTTAGCTTGTTTTGCGCACTGGAGTCTTTTTAGCAATGTTTGGATCTCTTCCAATTTTATGCCCCATTCTTTGAGAAAGACTTCTTCTAGCTGGTTCATGGAAGTGATGCTAGCATCGGGAAGATCATCATACCATTTTTTAGCATTCCCATGAAGAGTGGTGGGAAAAAATTTCATCACTGCATCTTCGACATCATCATCGACAGGATGGAGTCCAAAATAAGAATAAAAATCACTCATATGAAAGTCAGTGCTTTCCCCATTGCTACCAATGAACCTAGGGAGCTATCTTCCTTCTATCGGGGGCATTTGTTGTGGGTATCTCAGGATTTTTCTCATGTCTAAAGGCTTGTAATTCCCGGGATCCCATTGTGAAGTCATTGTTGGCTTCGTCATTAGTGGAGCCGCCAGATAGTTTTCTTGAAACTATCAAAGAAATAGGGAAAACACCCTAGTGGAGTCGCGAGGTAAGCTTGTAGGATAAGGCTCCGAGGCAAGGCTTACCGAAAATATTTGTCGTCTGAGGAGAATTGACTCACTATTCCCCGGCAACGACGCCATTATCGCATAGTTTGTAGATGCAAGAAAGGCTAAAGAATAGTAGGTCAAACTGGAGGAATAGGAACCTTCCCCACCCAATGTCACCACAATAGAGAGGCTCTTTCTATTTAGGGAGGCTAGGCCCAGGGGAGACGTCCCCTATAACCTAGGGTTTTGAAAGGGCAAAGGCTAATAGTACAAAGGCAAATTCCCCCCTCACAGATTACCGCCAATCAGATAGTCCGGCCAAAGGCCAATTTGAAGTAACCCCCAAAGAAAATGTAGTTATCTGGAACAAGACAACAACAAGAAAGATATATGCAAGCTATGTTCAATGGGGTTAGTACTTCATAAGTAAGTGACTATCTGATATTCAATGTAATCAATTTGACAGTAAATATTGACGAAATCAATGTTTGCAAAATGGTAATGATAAATATGTCACTTGTCAATAAATACTGGAATGATATAGCATTCAATGTAACAAATCAACACTCAATCCAAGAAATGCTCTTAACTACCATTCAATTGCTTATAAAATGAAACATTGCTGCATCAAGATGAAATAACCAAGGGTGACGTCATCATTCTAGGGTTAGTAAGTTAGGGTTAGTGTAGTTAGGGTTTTAGTTCAAAAGAGGTTCGAGAGTGTTTGGATCCAATTCTACTTCAACGCTAGAGGTCTTAGACCAGTGCCTTAGGGTTAATGAAGTCATAGGTGAAGAACGCAAAAGTTGAAGGAGATGAGATTTTAAAGGACCAGAGGGATAAGTTTTGAAGTGTTGCTAAAGCAGGGCTCCAAAATCATAACCCTAGGGGAGAGAGGCTCACTCTGGTGTTGCTAAAGCAAGGCCTCATGCTCTCTCCTCCTTCCTGACAAATAGTTAGCTCAATGAAAAGCAAAGTCAAGACAAGAGGGTTTAAAGAGGGAGAGTGTTGCTAAGGCAAGGCTCTTTCATCAAACCCTAAAAGAAAACAACCCTAGGTGTAGATAACCTAGGCCTGGGACATCCTCTTCCTCTTGAAGTCAAAAAGTATGGCTAGCTTAAGGGAAGAAGAAAAAGGAGTGTAGTTATGGCTAGGCTCTCTTCTTCTTCTTCAATGGCTAAAAATTCTTCTATCAAAGGACATGAGACAATGACCTACTTGTGTGTTTGTCCCCTAGGGTTTTGATTCAACAATATTTATAAATAGATGCAAGAAATTAAACTACAACCATTCAATCAAGAAGTTTTGCAGAAAAATACTTACAAATCATCAAGAAAATAATCATGCAAACCCTAATTGTAACACCTTCCTTCAAGAAAAACACCATAGAATGCTGAAAATCTCTTCCTTCACAAGTGCGCCTTCCTCAAATCAGCCAATAACCCAAATGGGGCACAAATTTCAGACCTCACCAAGTGGTGAGATGAAAGATGATGATAAAATGAGAGTCAAAACCCTCAATATATAGTGTATCAATTACCTAATTTTACTTTTTAGGTCATAAAAAGGCCGATAAGGCCATAATACCAAAATAATATTGTTTTTACATTAAATTATCAAATTAAAACCCTAACTGAGCTGGAAAGAGAGTAAAATCCCCTTCAAGGGAGGCACTATCCCTTTTTAGGGCAAATGAGACATCCAGGAACAAAACGTTAGCCCCCCAAGGGCCTCTCCAACATGCCACACGTGCCACTGCTGCCCAGTATGCCTCCAAAGGTGTCCAGGAAGTTGGATGATGTCATGGTGAAGATGGGGACGTCCTAATCCTTCCAAGGCTAGCGTTCCACTGAAAAGGGGTCATTCCCCCTAGGTCTAGTCGTGTCGGAGTGCCTCTGATGGAACTTCCTCTTCCTCTTCAGTGCAAAAGCCCTGATCCATGTCCATCCAGTCTCTACCCCTTGATGGGATCTCAACATCCATCTGGTGGGCTCTTCATCCCCATGGAGGTCCGAGCTGGTCATCTCCCCATGTATATCGGTCCAAATGGTACATGTCCGTCGGGCATGGTCTTTCACATCAAAAGCTATGCCCTCCATGGGCTTATCAGTCACCAGGATCATAGCAATGTTAATCACATCTCATCATCAATATTATTAAACATATGCATAAAACCATAATATATCAGTCAATAACTCAAAGACATTACAAAAACCTGCAATACAAGATTGGAGAAAAAGACAAAACGTCCTATTGGGCTAGTGTCCATAAGAAAAGGAAAGTTTCCAGGAAGATTTCATCCAAGCCATGTAAGTGAGGTGATGTGGCTAGGGGATGTCCAGACATGTGGGTGTAGTGTGGGCCAAGGATGCATAATGTTATCCGTGGATGCCTTTGTAGAAGGCGAGTTGTACCTGTCATGGATGCATTTTTTCCAAGCCCGTTCTTGCCTTTATTCTTTTATTTTGTTTTTCTTCCTCTTTTTCTTTTTTTTATTGAAGGGCTAACCAGAGGACACTGCCTTGGCATGGTGACCAGAGCTGACAGTGTTACCCACAAGTACTTTCACATATATGAGAAGGTTGGCTCATGATGAGACCCCTTTTCCCTTGGCCATGCAACCAAAGGTCACTGCCCTGGCGTGGTAACCAGATGGTGGCAATGTCATACTGTTAGGTACCCATGGACCTAATAGGCTGGCTCATGATGAGACCTCCTATCCTCTGACTAGGTCTTGTTTTGTTATTTTCCGGGTCCCTCTTGTTTCTTGCTGAGAGGCTTTTTACTGCCTTCTCGGGGATCCCTGGGTGAAGCATCTCAAGGTTTTATTTCTAGGCTTTTGTCTTTTACCAGATGCTTTTACCTTCTGGGCCTTTATCCCCTTCTTCCCATGAGATAAGGTGCAATCCTACAAACAGGTCAACCCAATGCCCGGACAAGGGGAATGGGATAGATGAGCGAGAGATAAGATGAAACAATGGTGCTATGATAGGAGCGGACGATGACTTTTCATAAATTCCCCCAATGGAAAACCAAGACCTATGGGCACAAGCTTGCTAGGGTACCCTGTCAATCTCCCCAAGCATGGTCAAGTGGGCTAACGTAAGATCCAAGCAGTTGTTAGAGATAAAAGGAATCAGATGCATATATTTAAAGGTTTCAATGATCAAAAGTGACACATACCATGATACCTAGACCAATTACCTCATGGAGCAAGAACCTCTTCTGATACAAGACCAAGCCGATGGTGATGGATGTTGCTGCTGCTGACAAGACAAAGTTGATAGAAGAAGAAAGGATGGGCCCTCCGGGCCATTCTCAGGTCAATCCTGCTCTCGGTACTCCATGTCTAGGACCTATGGGCCTCGAGACATGATCTCCTAGTTATCCCTAAAAAACGAGGATAACAAAACACATCCATGAGCCTACAATAGAAAATTTGCACATGAAAATAAACCCTTGGTGGTCACTTTATCCTTCTTCACATCCTAAGACCACCTATCTAAAAATATTTTTGCATATTCTTCATCTGAAAGTTTGAATATGTCATAAATGACAAGTGACTTCTTCCATATGGGCGCTTCATCTCTTAGATCAAGGTATAGATAGTTTTTTCAAAGCATTGGATGTTTCGACTTATTATATTCTATGTATTCTTCAATACTAGAACCATTGGATTTTCCTGTAAAATACACCTTGCTTGGAAGAAAACGTACAACAGAAACCAGGGTTTTGAAGAGATAACTTACTTTTCAATGGAGGTCCTTTGTGTGGTTAGGGTTTTTAAGGTGATGAATTTAAATGATTGTCACTACCTCGATACAACTCCAAAGTATATCATACAATATGTCAAATTGGAGTTGTAGAAGTGCTCTTTCACTTGGTTTTGGTTTGGTTTCAACCTATGCAACACATCGAAAGTTATCAACTTTACAATATCCAAAATAAAGTTTTAAGGTCATAACTTATAAATAAATAAAAATAAAAAACTTTATATGAATGATTTTCAATCAATGATATCTTCACTTCCAGGACCCTGATTCGAACATTTTGGTTTTTTTAATGGGGTGTTTTTTTTAAGAGAAACTCATATCTACAATTGATCTCTTCATATTCTACAAAAAAAGCTACAATAATGGGTCTCAGTTTCGTGGCCCTCTTCCCTTGAAAACTCCACAAAAAGAAAAAAATCTTCCACTGTCCTACCCAAGAAAGGGCTATGATACCTCTTGCACTGAACCTTAATATAAAAGATAAACGACAAACCCTTAACTTGAGAATAAAAAAATACATCCATACAAGAATAAACACAATAATCCAAAGAAAACTATTAAGGTAGGGTAACAACATGAATTACTCCTTTCGTAAGGAATTACTCTACAAGCCATGTTTTCTACAATACAATCCTCAACCTATCCAACACAATGATACTCATTTGTATATGTACTTTCTCATGAGTATTCCTTGCGGTCTCTGCCAACTACCCCTCATTATTATTTTATTCCATGTAATTACCTAATGGGTCTATTTATTACCCACCAACTACCAAGTGGGTTTTATTCCATGATTATGGACACATTACATTAACTATTCCCCCTGGGTACCTCTATAGGCACCTGATATTATCCTCACTTGGTACATTACATGTTGTGCACTATCCGAGATTGGTGTCTGAACGAGGTCTCAATCAGAGATGATGTGGGGAATACAACTTAGTATTAGAGCTCGCCATGACATGTGTTATGTATCTTAAATCTAAAATTTCCATCACACACAAGATATCCAAGAATAAGATAAAACTCTCTTTTACTTGATTATATCAAAATATGCTTAAGGTATAACAACACCTTACAATGATCATTTTATAGAAGGAATCCACTCATGTTCACTTACCTATTAAGGGCGGGGGACCTCTCAATAAGCTAAGCTCCAATACAAAATACTCTAACACATGTTCCATGAGTAGGACACCATCCTTACTTATAACCATCCACGAAATTATAATCATAACCCCCTCCTAACTATCTAGTGGATCTTATTTAATGAGGCCACGTTACATTTATTCCATACTAACTAACTAGTGGGCCTTGCTTAACAATAACAAACATACTGGATCTAGTCCACTTTACATTAAATGGCCACCATAACTATACTATTATTACTCTAGTGGGATCTTCGCCCCTGCCCCCCCCATTACACCCCTATCGAGGATCCCAACACATGGGTTACATGTGCAAGTGTTGACTGCCATGCTAAAGTAGTCAATGTCCCCATGTGCAGGTATTAACTGCAATGTTGAAGGAACTTATCCATGACTCTAGGTCCCATGTTGAGTTGCTCGTGTTGATGTCCAACTAATGACTCTTAAGTTCAACAAATGGCCTAGTATTGTGCTACAAATACCCACCACAATCATGTGGATCCAAATAGATAGAATCCATGATGTCCAAAAGATTGTCCACCCAGTTGTAAAAGGTCGGTTCTCGATCTAGAAATAACACTACCACTAGAGAATAAACAAGTTCATCATTGGTCATAACTGGTTCATGATAGGCCTCATTGATGTGCTTTACATAAGGTGGAGTAAAGTCATCAAATAGAAGGTGAGAGTAGCTTCCCATCAGTAACAACAATCCATGTAATAGTCATAACAAACATCTTTTGAATCATACTAGGCATTGATGTCTCTAGTATAGCCTCCACTAATGATAGGATACGTACAGGAGAGGATAATTTTTTGAGTAATTACAATAGCATCCATAACTTGAGCCTGAGTTTCCTCCCATGGCATGTTTCTCGAGATTTCCCTGGTTAGGTTCTGCAAGGGTTCGGGTGGTGGCTAATTTGTAAGGGTTGTATCATGTTGAAGATTGATCGGATGCATATCACATAATATATCAAATTGAAGCCCCGAAAATCCCCTAGCCAATGGAATTATTGTAGTTTCAATATGGCAATTTGCCAAAATATATATACTTTGCAATCTTCATGGCCATCACAAAAAAAATACCTTATAATAGCATGTTTTAAAAAAGCAATATCTTAACTTCTTAGACTCTAATTAGAATGATTGTTTTTTTGAAACTGAGTGTTTTTTTAGATGAACTAGTGTATATAATTGGTTTCTTCAAATTCTACTAAAAAAGCTATAGGAATTTATCTAAGTGTCACAACCCCCTTTTCCCTTTGAAAACCAACAAATTAGAAATAAAATATAATTTCTTCCTTTTGTGGCCCAAGAAAGAGTTGTGATACTACTTGTTATGTACCTCAAATTTGAAAATACTATCTTACATAAGATATTCAAAAATAAGATAGAAAGTCCCTTTTAATTGAGTATATCAAAATACCCTTAAGGTAGGGGAAAACCTTACAATGATCACTTTATGGAAGAAATATTCTCCTATTCAAATGCCTCTTAAGGTAGGGTGACCTCTCAATGAGCCAAGCTCCAATACAAAATATTCCAACACATGCCCCATGAGGAAGATTACATCCTTATTTATAACTATATATGAAATCCTAATCATAACCCCTCCCTAACTATCTATTGAACTTACTTTAATGAGGCCACATGACATTTATTCCATGCTAACCAACTAGTGGGCCTTATTTAATTATAACAAACATAGTGGACCTAGTCCACTTTACATCAAATGGCCACCATAACCACATTATTATTACTCTAGTTGGCCTTTTTCCCCCAACCCTCCCCCCCCCAACCTTTAATACCCCTAGGGAGGATCCCAACACTCTATCTTTGGAAAACATTACCCTCATCATATTGAAGAAAGGTCACTCCAACATTAATTCCCAATTCAATATCATACAAGTGATAGAAAAATCACCATGGGAAGTTCACCCTGATTTATAGTTGGTCCTGACTAAACATACACAAGTATTTAAAACTTTGTGTGGCTTATGCATGTCACGTGGTGAACATGACCATGGTATTCCCTTGATTTGAGGTAGTCAACTACCTAATGTGCACCCATGTAGACACCATTTTGAGTAGAAGAATGAAATTGAAAAGATTACTCAAGAACTATTAGATGTTGAAGTCATTTGACCAAGTACGAGTCCTTACTCCTCGCCTATGGTTATGGTATTAAGGAAATAATGCAATTGGTGTATGTGTCTTGATTTTTGTTCTCTTGATAATCTCACCATCAAAGACAAATTTCCTATTCCCGTTATTAATGATCTCTCAGATTAGCTTCATGGTGCCAAGTTCTTCACTAAATTGAATCTTTGTTTGAGATAACACCAAATACAGATGAAGGAAACAAACATCCCTAAGGAAACATTCCACACACATTACAACCATTATGAGTTTTAGTGATGCCATTTGGGCTTTGCAATGCTCCATCCACCTTTGAGAGCCTCGTGAACAAGATTTGTTGGCCCTTCCTACGTAATTTTGTGCTTATATTATTTGATTATATCCCGATCTATAGCAAAACATGGGTCCCATGCAGTGATCAAATTTGAACCCTTCCAAAGGCTTCCAGCTCGTCAGAGAAGGGTGTGTAGAAATTTACCCTACAAAAAAAATTAAAGATTGAATTTTGCACATCCATTGGGAAGTGCAAAATTGATTAAAATCTTTCAAAAAAAAGGGCAGTTGTTTAGATAGCCCGTCAAAATTATTTATAAAATAAACCAGGAAATCTGATCCAATTTTGGAGATTAAAATTGAGATTTGAAGCCATATTATAAGAAAGATACATTTGACCTTGATATTAATATTATTTCCTAATGTAATAACAACTTCCTCAAAAATTTATAAATAATGTAATTTATAACCTAATATATATTAGTATTAGGGTAATAATAATATATAATGTAATATAAATGTAATATATGTAATATAAATGTAATATAAATATATACTAATAATACATATTAATAATATATATTTAACAATGTAATTAATAAATTAACGTTAGGATTATATATTCATTATATGATCTACAATATAAGTGAACACAATTTTTGGAGAGATTTTTGCTAAAGACATTTATATTATATTATTAATTAATAATAATATATATTATAAATATTATATAAATAATAATAATATATATTATAAGTATTATATAATTAATAATAATATATATATTATAATTAATGATAATATATATTGATGATGATGATGATTAACGTCCACTAAGATCGAATTGGTCTATCGGACCTTAAAAGGGTAAGTGATTACTTGTGTTTCTTTAGAACTTTGTTTCTGTGTTCGAAAAGCATTAAGAGAAGCTTTCCAAGATCACCATACTTTTGTTGAGTTAAGAGGTGAGGAAGGTTGGTAGTGTGACAAATATTTTGAAAATGATATCTAATATGGGTATAGGCTAGACAATCCAAGAGAAAGTGATTTTCATCTTCAACCTTCTTAGTGTCACAAAGGTGACACACTCTTTCATCCCATGGCGTTTTAGGAATTGACCAATGCCTAGTTTCACTATGGAGCTTGTGAGAATTTGTTCTTATCTTAGAAATGCTTATTTTTTCTTTACACTTGGCAAAACAGATAGAAATTTTTGATCTTCTAGATTATGGTTGATTACATCCTTATAATACCTTAATTTTCTTTTTTCCTCTAACTCTTTTATCACACCACATTTTCTCCTTAAATTTTGATTTGACGTTTTTTTTAATAGTATATTTATTCTGCAAAATGGTGTCCTCCATGATTCCCCAATAGTTTAGCCAAGACCGGGCATCTTTATGTCATCGTCGCTTGAGTCGATGGTGGTTATGACTCGATTTTGAAGCAATTTTAGGAAGCCTCTTATCTTCCATGTTGTTTGACTTGTTCTTATACATTAGGTATCTATTCATAGCCATGCTCTCAATGGGGGAGAGGCTTGTTTCTAAGAGGAGGATGGGATAGGGTGTATTTCCTTTAATTTTAAGATTATAGGTTATACAATTCTTTTGTATTTTCATTATATTTCTCTAGGATTCACAAGAGATACTACGGCCCCAAACTTCACATCCATAAAGAATAACAGGTGTAATAAGAGTCTCAAAGAGGAGTCTCTTCTTATCCCAACTCCAAATATCAACTGATTTACAATTGTTTTCAAGCCCATAATAAACTTTCCATCCCCCAATAATTTTTTTCTCAATGCTATAATTCCAATTGAGCTTGTGGTGAATATCAATTCCAAGATATTTGTATGAAGTCACTTCCTCCAAGTTGTTGTTGTCATATACAAAGGTATCACAAGGGATCTTATTGTATTTAATAATCGTGACCTTAGTCTTATCGGTATTAACAGTCGTACCGTTATTGGAGCAAAAATCCTTGAGGATTCTTAGTTGGTTTTCAAGATCACGGGGACTCCTTGCCATAAGAACAATATCATCAGCATAAAGAAGAAGATTGATGACTATACCAGTGAGAGTAGGGCCGACACAACCCGCTTTTTCCAAGCAATCTTCTAACTTGTTAATGTATATGCCAAAAAGGGCAGGGGACAAGGGACAACCTTGTTTGACTCCGATATTGCAATTAATCTCTTTTGACCAGCCCTCAATGTTTTTAAACTTAGCAATAATGTTCTCATACATCCTTATTGCAATAGCCTTGAATTCGAGAGACACTTTTATCTCTTCCAACCTATTCCAAAGGTTTTTCCTAGGAACCATGTCAAAATATTTTCTAAAGTCAACAAAACAACAAAAAAGATTGGTTTTAGTATTGCGGAACTCCTCTGCAATGATCCTAAAGGTAACAAGATGGTCCACAGTTGAATGATATCTCCTAAACTTTGCTTGGCCTTTATCTCTTTTACAGTGAATTTCTAGCCAAAGGCTAATCTTCTTTTCCAAACTAATTCCATAAAGCTTGGCTAAAATCGGGCTAATCATAATGGTCCTATAATTAGAGGGAATGTTTCTATCCCCATTTTTAAAAATAGGAACAATGAGGCTTTGCATCCAGGGTTTAGGGAATCCTTGCTTGATTGCTAAATTGAAGAGCTTATGTATATGAGGGATAAGGATAGGCCCTCTGATTTAAAAAAAATCAGCTTGGTAGCCTTCAATGTCCTTAGCTTTCCCATTTGCAAGCCGCTTAACCCCGAACTCTATGTCATCTAAAGAAAAAACTTCTTCCTTTGTAGGGACAATAGGAATGGTGTCCACGGCATTAGGGAACTCGTAAAGACTTTAAAGGTAGGAATTCCAGTCCCTTAAGGGAATCCTATTATTTTCTTTAGTATTGCGGTTTAGAATTTGGCTCCAAAACTTCTTAGGATCCAGCTTATATAGTTGTGAAAGTTGCTCTTGCCTTTTATTGATATAGTACATTTTTTTCCTTTTAATTAGGGCTTTGTATGTATTGATCTTATCGAGTTTTAAGGACTCATTAGAAGCATCCCTAATGGCTTTCCTAGCAATTTTACATTCTTTATCATACCAAGGGTTGGTCGTTCTATGATTATTTTTATAGGACACCTCGAAAGAGAACTTGTTAATAGAAGTGGAAAGGGTAGTTGTAAAATTATGATAGAGTTCTTCAATGTTGGCCTTATAAGTTAGGAGATTTAATTTACTATTTAAATCATTTAAGAAAATGTCAACTTTACTTTTGTCAAAGCGCAAATTCCTTTGATTATCAAAATTTTCTTCGATGGCGCTCTTATGCATGGAAAAGTTTAGAGTTAGGGTTAAAGGTTTATGATCAGAGTTAGGCTCATGGTCATTTAAAAGGTCAAAAGTTGCTATTTGGTTGGAAACGGGGATATCATATATCACATAATCTACAACACTACTACCTAGCCCATGAATCCAAGTCATCTAGTTGGAGTTTGGCCACTTCATTACTCCATTGCAAATTATTAGGTCTTGAGAGTTGCAGAGCTTGACCGACTCAGTACCAAACAAATTCTCAATTAGGTCTTCAAAGCTTCTTTTGTAGCTATTAGATAAAACAAGGTCCTCATCTAGCCATAAAGGATTATGGTTGGAATCAATACTTAAAAGAGTAGCTTGTTTAGTTGTAGTCCTAGCATTAAAGTCTCCTAGGAGGAGGATATTACCTTCATTTTTCAAGCTATCTCTCATATCCCTCTGCGGTGGGATTTTTTGTTCCATGCCGACCACAGGACAAATCCTTCTATGTTAGGGACCTTAGACTGCTCATGCTCCCAAGTTTCAACTAGACAGATAATATCAATATCACTCGAGATCCAACTTATCATAGGATTATATTATATATAGTATTATTATTATATATTATAATTAATAACAATACTATATATAATATTATTTAATAATATATATAATATATTATCATAATATATATATATATATATATATATAAAATTTATTGTAATGTTATAAATATTAATATATACTAATAATTATATAATATATTATTATTATTAATTATAATATATAATAATTAACATTTATAACATTATTATATATATAATAACTACATAGTTATTAGGACCAAAATTACGGGTATGATGATAATGGGGGGTCTGCGGCTAGGGTTTCATCAGCCGCAGGCCCTCTCCTCCCCATGTTCTCTCCTCCCTTTCGTCGACAACCTCCTCTTCTTTTGTTGTGGGGATCATCCTCAGTCCACCCCCGTGGTGTCCGCGTCGATCGATTGGAGCATCTGGCCACAGATCGTATGCATTGGAGGGTCTGCTGCTCGCACAAACGTTTGAGGGGTTGTTCATATCTTTATGTGCTCGGCTTCTTATTGCATGAGGGGATTTGTATCCTTTTGGGCTTCCTGTGGTGTTGCCTCTTATGTCGACGACCAGATTCTATGTCTTCCATGGGTGCGAACCTGGAGGCGTCGAGCTCTGTCAATATTCTCACTGCCTCGATCGCGCCTTCTAGCTTGGTCCATGGAAGTCAGATTCGGGTGTGGATCTGGATCGAGTTGCCTAGATGGGTTCTCCTGCTGAGTTTTTTATGGCGATTTTCTCTGGGCATGGAGCTGGTACTCTAGATCGGGTTCTCCTTTTTTCTCGTTCTGTCTCCTCAGATCTAGTTGGCGCTTCTTCTGTTGTCTGCGAGGGTTTGTGATCCTCTTTCTCTTTAGCCTCTAATTTGTGCAAAGATGTTTTCTTGAAGTTTTCTTAGGGTTTGGCCCTCACCATGCCATTCTTGTTGGTTTGTTCAAGGCTTGATGGAAAGTTAGGGCCTTCTCGATGTCTTGGTGTCCAGGATCCCCTGCACCCCCTTCTGATCTTTGTTGCAAAGTGGTTGCTTGGGTATTTCTTCTTCTTTCTGGTAGGATCTACTTCAGATCTTTTAAGGTCCATCTCATGAGCGTGTAGTGCTGACTTTGACTGGGAGGGTCAGTGCTTTGAGGTCCGCTTTGGGCGTGCGGGTTCTGGTTCTCCTTCACCGTGGATGCAGTCTCTCTTGTGGTCCCTTTGGATCCTGTTCTTGATGGGGTTTATTTGCCACTCTAGCCTGGTCCATCCAGGTTCTCTTCATCCTACGTGTTCTGCCATATTTTAGGCTCTATTTGTCTTTAGGCCTATTGGCATCTATCTGCCTACATTTGGGATTATTCCCATCTCTTTATTTGGTACATCCTCTGTGGATTTTACTTTGGTCCATTTTTGGCTTCTAACACTCCTCTCTGCTTACCCAAGTATTGGGCATGTTCTATCAACACCTACAAAATGTAATTTGGTTCTCTACGGATGAAGAGAATTACGTTTTTTTTCCGAGGAAAAATAACTACATAGTTATTATATATTATAATAACTATAATATATAATAAGTTAGTTATATATAAATTACATTATTTATTATTATATATAAACTAATACAATAATAATAATAAGTTACTCGAAACTTTATAAATAATATATATTTTTAATAAAATTTTATAAATTTTATTAATAATATTATAAAATTACATAAATATATTTAATATAATATAATATAATATAATATTACAATATAATATAATATTATAATATAATATAATATTATAATATTATATGTTAATAATGGCAACTTGGAAAGGATCAAGTGTACTTTGCAATCTCAATTCTCGCCAAATTGCACAATGTATACGCTCCTCAGTTCTTAATTCTATTTAAACTCAAATTCTCCAACATTTTCTGTAGAATTGAACTTGCTAGAGAACTTGTGGCAATGGGCATCAATATAGGAAACTCAAACTCGTGAGCACCATCTGTGTCAAGGTAATGCTTCTAGATTTTCATTATACTTATTCTCAGTCATTTTTAACTCCTCACACTCCATGGACCCTCACTCTTTCATATATTTTACTTGCTATACTGTGAGTCTTCGTGACTCTCGTGTCATTAATTCCATTACTTATTTATCACAACCCTGTGGAAGACCATTCCATTACTTATTTATCACAACCCTCTGGAAGACCGAGGTTGACATCTTTCAGTGTTTCAAGCGCAAGTTGATTGTTTCGGTTTCTCTGGTTAAGGTCAGGAATATTTTACTTGTTTATTATAATTTGTGAGTAAAGGAAAAGTTTATCCTTCTGTTAATACCTCTGTGCAATTCATTGAAGACTCTTCTTCACTCCCTAGAGCTCCAACAGTTTAGGTTCCATTTTTTTTGGATGGGTTTACTTAATCTACACTTGTCAATTGAAGTACAATTATTTTTTTAACTTTTCATCCTTGAAGGGTTAGATGATTATATGCCCTTCCAAATGAAATTAAGACCAACCCTTCAAATTTGATCACCGGTCCCATGTATCGGTGGTAATCGCAATGTTAAATTAATCCAAGGAACTAGGGTCCCATTATTGGACATCGGGTTAAACACTTCCCGCGAGTTTCGGAACATGGTTTAACCCCCTCTCGTGGATCCTAACTATGACGATTGTGGCAAAGACTAACGCCTGTGGATTTTGGTCTAACAACAATCATAGTCCAACAAATGGTATCAGAGCAACAAGGTTCAAGTTCAAAACTCACTCGACACGTGCTGGGGGGAAGATTGTTGGACATTGGCTTAAGTGCTTCCCACGAGTTTCACAACATGGGTTAACCCCCTCTCATGGTTTCTAACTCCGACAATTGTGGCAGAGACTAAGACCTACATGTTTTGGTCTAACAACGATCGTAGTCCAACACTCGTGTACAATGGTTGGTCACAATTGTGAAGTAGTCCAAGAAGTTCATTCATTAACCTAGGTCCCATGTAAGAGTGTTGACCACCATGTTGAAGTAGCTAATGTCCCCATTGCAAGTATTATTTGTAATGTTGAAGGAGTTCATCCATAAACTTGGGTCCCATGTCTAGTTACTCATGTTGATGCCCAACTAGTGACTGATGAGCTCAATGAATGGCCGAGTATTATGCACCAAATACCCACCACAATCATGTGGATCCAAATAATCAAATCCATAATTGTTAGAATATGAGTCCCTAGACAATCACAAAGTCCAAGACCACCTGCTTATGAGTTGTCATCCTTATCTACTAATGAGGTGTTGTCATTATCCACTGATGAGTTGTCAATGAGATCTAGATCTAGAAGTGGTAGAATCCATGTACTATAAATTGATACCATGAGATGAATACACGTGTTGAATATGGCTTAAATCTTTTTCCACCAAGTTTTGTTCTTGTCTTGTGATTTCTCTATTTCTTAACGATCTCAACCCATGCACAACAATTAGGTCTCAGTCCTTGGAAAGCAAAGGCACAAGCCTATGATAAAATGTAGTTTCCTTTGATGTTCATTATTTATCCCCATGGATAAAGTATTGAAATAATAATCCTTTATTTTGAAAATCGACCTTTTCACATGTAGAGGAAATGAGACAATGTGAGTGGTCTATTGACAAATGTGGTCATTGAATATTGCTTTTCAATATTTTTCGCCCCCAAACACAGTTGAAGTCTTGTCAAAAAAATTGTGAAAGAGAAAGCATGTTGAAGTCAAATTGTATTTGGCCACATTATTGACAAAGCATTGAGGATACTCATAATAAATTAAATTTTACGTTGCTTCTCATCCTAAGCCTATCCTAAAATGAGAATAAGGGGGTCTAAGGACATTTGTATGTGTTTACTATTGTGCATTATTTCTTAGATGCATATTCTAGTGTGACACATATTTTATTTGGCAAACAATACACAACACACGAAGTAACAAGAGATTAACAAACTATCTTGATCATTCAAAGCATGTAATAAGAGGACTAAAAGTTTTTTAATCCTCATTGAACATTGCCAAAAGTTAAAATATGCTTCAATTGATCCATAACAAGATAGTTCAAGCATAATTTTGGTCATAAGTTTGTTGAGTAATTGAATTTGAAGCATAAGGTTGCATCATTGAACAAATCCATTGAATTGGAAAAAGGGTGGAGTTGCAAACCCTTTCAAAGTTAATAACGTATTTTCAAATCAAAAGTCAATTGTGTAAATTGTCAAAAAGAGGACCTACCTAAAATTGAAGAAGGAGTTCAAAAGTCAAGTCATTATAAAATCACACTTTGGGGTGCATGATCGATAGTACCGACACCTTAAGGTAGCAATACAACAAGTAAACACTAATAGGAGAACACATTCTAGTGGAGATTTTTGCGAAGGTTTTTAGTGTTACAAAATTCGGCTAAATTTTCAAAACAATCTCCACTACAACCTCCTCTATTGGCTATGGACTTTTTAGTGGAGGTTTTAATGGATGTTCCATATAACGAAAAAACTTTGGGCGAGCAGAGGATGTAGTGGATGTTTTTTTTTTCGGTGCTTTTATTTTCAAAATGCACTAGTGTACCCTTACATAAAACACCTTGGTGCATACTTAAAACTAAAACGCATCGGTGCGCCCTTACATAAAATGTCCCGGTACATACATAAAACTAAAAAACACACCAGTGCGCCATTACATAAAATGCCCCAGTGCATACATAAAACAAAAAGGCATCGATGTGCCTTTACATAAAATGCTCCAATGCGTACATAAAATGAAAAAGGCATCGATGCACCATTACATGAAATGCCCCGGTGCAAACATAAAAGGAAAAGACACCGGTGCGTTTATAGTTATTACGCCCCGAATTCCCATTTTTTTGCATGCAATACCGATGCACTTTTATTTTATGTCTGTCCATGTGCTTGTATAATTCATACATGTTGGTTCCTGTATTACCATGTGCATCGAAAGGTATTGAAATCTCAAATATTCAAGGTGAGATGTCGGCGCCATTTTTTGTTTCAAAGTGCTAGTGATTTTATTACATTTAAAGCACTAGTAGGTTTATGTTATTCAAACCATCAATGTTGTTATTATATTTAGAGAATCGATGCGTATTTATCACATGCCCACCGTAAAATTCTAAAATGATATATATTATCACACGTTATTTGTAGCGATGCTTCAGTATAATTAATATGCACGGGCTTCATTATGCTTAATATGCACCGGTGCGTATAACCCCTTAAAAAGCACCAATTTCTATATTATTTCACGCACCATTTTGTGAGTCCATAAGAATGCACCGATATGTATATACTTTAATTAATTGTATTTTTTACAAAATTTTGAGTTAGTCATCTAAAAATCAAATATTTTTTAGAATAATATAGGTTTTTATATTTCTTTTATTGCATTTTAATACAATGATTGCATTAATGCGTTATCCAACAAATTACATCTTTGTTGTTTGCAACAATGTAAATCATTCACATATTAATTAATCAACAATGCAACATTTTACAACATTTGACATTGCAATAAAATAAGAAACCCATTTTATTATATATGAATAAGAGACCCATGGTCATACAAAATGGAACAATGTAAACGTCCACAATAATCAAAATGGAACCAATATGTAATTGTTACACTTATTGGTAACATGTCGTCATGCAATTGGGACATTATGTCCACTACATTAAGCAAAATCCCTGATTTTTATAGACATGTATTCCAAAACATACAACTTGCGGTAACATTCAATTATATTGATTGTCATTCATCACTTGAACCGATGACATTGCTCGAGCTGTGTGCAACCCTCATTTATTGATCAATTGTAGGTGATATTGTACTTTGGTTATTTAAACATATTTTTTCGTGCTCGACTTGTTTTTGGCGTTCCCTAGTTCATGTTCCATATACAAACATACAAATAAAGTGTAATAAATAAATCTACATTTATAATATACTAAAATATACTAAAAAGTGCACCATAACAATGTGTGATTCATAAACCATACACATGCTTTTGAAGTTATGCCTCATGTCATGTGCCAAAAGATCTTCTATTCGTTCCTCTCCATACATTGTTTCTTGCATGTTTAATACGTCGTCACAATGCATGGTCGATATAATTAATATAAAGGTTCCTTATTGTTCCATTAATTATAAAACAAGAGAAGTTAAACAACATAACTACTTACAAATTGTTCAATTGAAGCTTGATACTTCAACATATACTCGCAACCCTCACTTAATCCAATGTTGATCAATTATTCAATTGGCTCTTCTTTGTATGTTAACACCTATTAGAAGACTTCCATGGACGAGTGTAAATTAATTATTTAAATATAGAGATCACAACAAATATGAAAACTTAAGTAACGTCGAAAACGTAAGTACTCACAAACTTTGCGATCAACCCTTTTCTTTCTTGTCGTCTTGTCTTATGTGTTGGTTGTGTTTCACTTTTTTGGTTTTTGTTTTTTGCAACAAAACAATTGAAAATTAGTATTTAATATGATAAATAAATCTGATGCACATAAAAGAATAAATGAATGATCACATACCTTTGATGCACATTGTTGTTGGGATGCATCCCCCTGTGATGCAATTATGTTCATTTCTTTTACCATCTCCTTGTACACTTTTTTGGACATCCCTACCATATTGGCTTTCCCCTCGCTTGTCACTTGGAATTTTCATAATCTCCCTGAAAAATTAAAAAGCAGAATAATTTTTTTTTAAATGGACTCGACAGTAAATATAGCAAAACAAATGAATTTGGTAATTATTGAAACATATTATAGAAAAATATGTTTGGTAATAATACCTTTTAAATGATTATTTTTTCTTATTGTAAGTTTTTGTTATTGCAAGTCTCACGGGTCTCATTGACCATGGCTCCGAAAACACTTCATGTAGTGTACGTATAACCTAATTCTTGGAGTCTCTGGATTGATTTTTGTATTGTTAGTGGAAAGTACGTCTATACGTTCTTCTTTCCACTATATCCCTCAAAGATTTGTAAAACAATTTGTCCCTCTCATTAACTTCAAGCACCACTCCTGATGAATTGATTACCAACCCACCATCGTCATTTAAATCCTTAAGGATTTTGTCCTCTTAGGACGAGATTCCATTCCCCACCATCAATCCATGCATAACATTAAAAAAAGTGAAATCAAGTGTTTAAAACTTGTTAGCGATTAATGTTAAGAAATTCATTTTTAGTAAAAAGTCAAAAGAAAAACTTCATGTTGATTACCTTTCAATCCATCTGTTTCCTCTCTTTGCAACATTTCCATAAAGATTTTATGATCTTTTTCAATCAAATTATGAACAATCTTATCGAGTTTCTTCAAGTTTTTGCTCTGCATGACACACATTAACCAATACACATCATTAATTTAAACTTTCACAAATATTTCAAATATATTAATTTTTTAATAAAACTTAAAGAACTTGCCTCCCTCTCTTCTAGAGATGAGCCACCACTGCGCTTGTTGCGATAAGATGTTTTCCTTGAACTTCTATAAGCCATCTTGTATAAAAAAAAAATCAGGAATCATAAGAAATAGAAATTATGAAATTTTTATACAATCTAGTATTTCAGTGTGCGTCATTAAACAGAACACCTTGGGGCATCAAATATATACACGCACCCGGTGCATACTATTAGTCAATGTGCACCGCTAAATCGTACGCATATGATACTAAAATCAATACTATTTATATTTTCAACCAGTCGGTGTTTTTAACGGATATATGCACCTTGGTGCGTTTTTTTGTAAAGTGAGCACCAGGTCGCTACGATTTTCATGTACAGTCTTCACTGCGTACCATAGAAAAGTTTTTTGATAAAATCATTGACAACTACAACGTTGATAGGGTTTTGGATCCGATGTAACAAGTTGTACCATTGCAACAGATACCAAACACCCCATATACAACTAAATAAACCCTATAAAATTCTATTGCTTACAAAAATAAACCCTATAAAAAACTATTGCTTAAAAAAAGAGGGGAACCAAAATAAACAACAAGAAATCTAGGGATTCCAATACCGAAGGTAACTATGAAACCCTTTTATTTATTTTTAACATGTATTGAAAATAGTTTAAATCAAATATGGAAAGATTGAAATGATCAATATAATGAAATCACATACCTGGAATTTCTTCTATGCATATTTGTATGTGCCCTACAAATCTCTTCCAAATTTGGCTCTTCAAAAAAATCTACCCGCTCCAAAGTCTTTGGTGGTAAATCTCTCTTCCATGAATCTTCTCTCCAAATTCTGCCAAAAAAATGAAATAATGAATAGTGTTTTAATTAATAAACAAATACATTTTGAAAAATGAAATTCCCGCTCTTTTTTCGTTGTGTTTTTTCACTGTATAGATCGTATCGGTGCATTACAAAGCATATTGATACGTTTTGTATGTAAAAACACTTAGTTGCAAAGAAACTTTTCTTCAGTTGAAAAGATCCATGAGAGCTAGGTCATCGATGTATGGGAAAAGGTAAAATCCATTACATTGAGGTGGTTTCTAATGAGGAGGATGACAATGATGATGAAGGTATTGAACAAGACAGTGGTGAACCATCACAGGCTATAGAACATGCACCATTGCAAGATAGCCCCAAGTCAATAACCATTGCCACACTATCAAGAGTCCCTAAATATTACACCTTCAAGGTCAGAGGCATTGTGTAGGGACAGAGGGTTACAACATTGGTTGATGGTGGAGTCACCCACAACTACATTGATGTTGCATTTGTCACCACGAGAAAAATCCCTACAGAGGATTTCGAGGGATTCAATGTGGTAGTAGAATATGGGTACAACATGACATGTACTCAGATGATCAGGGGACTGGAAGTAACATTGGCAAACTATAGGTTGATCGATAAATTTTACGTCATGGATTTAGCAGATATTTATGTGGTGCTAGGAGTTCAATGGATGTACTCGTTGGGAGATATACACATGAATTATCGAGACATGAGGATGGAGTTCTAGAACAGGGGTGGACAATGAGTCGTCCTGAGAGGTATGTCGACAGGTGCCCCAAGGATCGTGTCTAACCAAAGCCTGGAGGCCCTTTTTAGACACGAGGACATGGCTTATGTAACATAGTGCTTGATCACCGTGGAGAAGCGATCACATGAATGACAACATTATCCTGCGGATATGCAGGCATTGCTTGGAAAGCATGAGAGAGTATTCAAACCACTGATAGCAGGTAGACCATCTGGTAGAGGATTTGAGCATGTCATTGAACTATAAGAGGGGTTGAAACCCATGATCACCACCCCCTACAGGCATCCGAAGAGATTCAAGGATGAAATAGATAAGGCCATAAAGGATTTTCTAGAGATGCGACATATCAGGCCTATCTCTAGTCCTTTCGCTTCTTCAGTTGTATAGGTGAAGAAGAAAGATGACACTATGAGGATGTGCATGGAATACAGGGAACTGAATAATAATACCATAAAAAACCGATACCCAATACCAAGGATTGATGAGCTAATTGATGAACTACATGGGGAAATGTACTTCTCAAAGGTTGATCTATTATTTGGATACCACCAGATTCGGGTCAGAGAGGAGGATATCCATAAAACAACATTCATGTGTCATTATGGCCACTATGGGTTTCTATTAATGCCCTTTGGGTTGACTAACGCACTAGCTACCATTCAGTCGTGCATGAACCATATCTTCAACAAATAGTTGAGGAAATTCTTACTTGTGTTCTTTGATGATCTTCTAGTCTACAACAGGACGTGGGAGGAACAACTGAAGCATGTGGATGAGATTCTCACCATTATGGAGGAGCAATCGCTTTTTTCCAGGGAGGCAAAATGGGAGTTCGGGTTGACATAGATCCTCTATATGGGGAACGTGATTGGTGTTGAGGGTGTAAAGGTGCATCAATAAATGATCTAGACCATCTTAGACTGGCCCACCCCCAGGTCACTCACAGATATGCGATGATTCTTCGGGATATGCAGCTATTATAGGTGTTGTTATAGGGGCTAGTCGACTCTATCAACTAGACCCGCTAGTCGATTAAGAGAGAGTTGGTCGACTATTGTAGTAAAATATGTAAGTCAGTCGAAGTATCTAATAATCGACCGACTCAGGCAATTAAGTAGTTACAACTTTCTGGTAACTAGACATATAGGAATATAAATAGACAAGCACATAGAGACTCTGATAGCTCTTTGTGAGAGATTGTATACATTGTATTTTATTGTTATATCCTTTAATAAATATAGATCTTTGGGATCTCACTACTTGTGTATGTCTTTGTCTATATCTATATGTGTGTATCTTCTATGCTGCTTATGTAAGGACTACTGGTAACTCTCCCTACTTTCCCCTAGATTACAACATTGGTTCCGTTGCCGGTATTTCTGAACCTGGGTATGCAGAAGTATACATAGATGTTAACCTTGAAAGACATACATGAATGGTGGGAGCGCAAGACTGAGAATTACATGAAAAATTACACCAGAAGAAACAATATTTCACTCATAAAAGCAAGAGTAAGATTCTTCTCAGAAACCCACGAAAGATTTTTAGAAGTCTTCCGTGAAGCACTATTTTAGTACATCAACAAGTCGGGTAATGCATAATTTGATAGTCGACGAGAAACTAGGCCTCAAGCTTATGAATGGAGGATGAACGAATTTGCATGACTAGTTCAAAAGAGTTGTTGAAGACTATATCTTAGAGAAAGCCATCGAAGATTGAACATATCTTGATAGAATAAAAGAAAAATTTTACATCGACTTGCATGAAGTATTCTTGTGTACTATTCTGACACAGCTTCATAAATTCCTCCTCGACTAGGGAGTTGGTGACATCGTTCAATATTGACCTCGACTAGGCACATTGTTACCAAATAGTAACTATCAAGAAAGGGACGAAGAATGGGAAGGATTTCTCGCGCAAAGTGCAAAGACACAAGACAAGCTTGGGATTATTTTTTAAATAAATAAATATGGCTAGTAATACCGACTTCGAGTAAGTCAGGGTGACGATGGGGGGTCAGTTTAATTTGTGAGATTCCATAAGGAAAAGCATACCAAAAGTTTTGATTACTGAAGCATAATTGTCGTCGAGAGGAAAGCAAGCACACAAGCAATCCACTAAAATCCAGAGATTAGAGCGGGATAAAAGGAAAAAGAAAAGGGAAGAACTTTGTAACCTATGGAACAGTCAGAAGTTGAATAGAAAAATGATCGGGGAGGGTCATCCTGACAAATCACATGAGCAGTCTGAGTCTGAATTGAATCGAACAGAGTTGCAAATAACAATAGTCGCGACAACCCTCGAAAGAAGTCAATATGTAGAGTTGATAGAGGATATATTGAACGCCTATCAACCAAAATACGGACTTGAAAGCATGGATTACAAAGAATCAGGACCAACAATACGCACTTCTCCTGCGCTAGAAACCAACCCGCGAATAAAAGAATTCCTCCAACAAAGACTTTAGATCGATGGCCAATCTGTAAGATTATGGTATAGAACCGACAAGCATGACAACCTGTGAGATGCACTCATTGTTGAACCAGAAAGAAACGAAATCGACAACATGCTCATCCAAATTAAGGATCTCATTGAATTGACCGCCCTGCCAAATCTATTATCAAGGGAAGGAATTAGTTATAGTCGAGAATCGACATAACCATTGGATCGACGCTTAGTTGAGTATAGAGATAAAAGTTCTCAAACCGAAGAGGTACTTTCTGCAATCAAAAGGAAGCAATTATTCCTCGAGTACCCACCAGTAAAATATCAACCAACAAAAAAGGCAACACAAGAAAACCTGACCGAGGATTCGACAACTCAGTAAAAAATTGTGGTAACTCAAACACCACAGAAAACGAGTACCTCTAAAAAGACAATAAAAATGGGATTTAACCACATTCCCCTATACGAGAGAGATAAGGACCCAAAAAGACATTGGTTCATGTGCAAAAAATTCTAGTATTCCATAGACATCACCGATGAAGACAAACATATGGCAAAATTCAGAGCCTCCCTCCGACACGTGCCCTGACATGGTTTATGAACTATACAAAAAATCATAATCAGAAAAAGTTGGACACAAAATATAGCTTTCTATCATTTTTCAAAGTCCAAGGTGTCACACACTTGGCTGCGCAAAAGTTAAAGGAAACAAAAAAATTACTAGGCAAGTCAGTACGGGAGTATGATAAAAGATTCAAAGATATCTTGAGCCAAATTCTGACAACAATTGACCAAAGCTTACTATTTTAGTGGTACATCACTGGTTTATTGCAATGGATCAGCTCACCATTACACTTGTACAAAAAAAACCGCTTGCGAAGATGCGTTACAAAAGGCACAGTGCGTCGAGACGGATGACGACGGGTCGTCAACTGCTTCATTGACTGGAAGACTTGAAGAAAAAATAGAGCACTTACAACAAACGATAAAGAACCTATCCATAAGAAGAAATGAACTTTGGTGCACTTCATGCTGCAAAGAAGGACATATGAAGGAAACATGTAGCCTCAATGATCAACCACTAGCAACAACAGATGCACATAGAGTACAAGCTCAAAAATCTTGTAACATATGCGAGGGTTTGACTCATCATAATGTACAAGATTGCCCACATAATTTGAAAAACACTAAGTGGTGCCACATCTGTGAAGCTTCTAATAAAAAAACATCAGAATGCCATTTCAATGCATGAAATCAAGCTAGTTTACAAACAATCTACCACACAGAAGCCACCGACCAAGCTAATAATTACGGTCGAAGAGATGACTACTACGGTCGAGGTCGAGATCGAGGAGGCAATGGTCGAGGTCGAGATCGAGGAGGCCATGGTTGAGGTCAAGGTCAAGGATGACCATACTGCTACAATTGCTAAAAAGATGACCACATTCCAGATTGCTCACTGAAAGATAGAACCGATTTGAAATTCTACAATATATGCGGCGTCGGTGACCACTCATTAGAAGAGTGCCCAATAGTACTCGACAAAATTACGACTAGAAAAAATGTAAATATTCTACATGCAGTATCAAAAGAAGAAGTATTGAATTCAAAGAATTTAAATATCATCACAAGATCTGGTGCAGGACGAGATCTTAACAGTACCACATTACATGACCAACAGAGATGGAAGGATAATTTCTTTCCAAATCTTGATAAAGAAGAACAAATTATGAAAGAAGCTATCAAATTCTTTAAGTAAGACAATATAAGACATATTGAAGATATCATACAAGAATTCCTACAACTATTACAGGAAAAACAGTCAGTCGGTCGATTGTTAGAACTGCTAAATATATTAAAAGAATACAAAGAAGGACAAAGACTAGCAAAGGATGTTAGGCAACTCTTGTATAAGCATAAATATTATGATCCATGAGTCAACCTAGAAATCAATGAAGTATCGATCAAACAAGTAGTTGTTAATTTTTTTTTTTATCTCAAGTCAATATCTTACCCCAAGAAACTTGGGTAAGACTAGGTCGACCTGCTTTAGCACCAACACTGAACTATCTCAAACTTGCAGATCAAAGATTGATATAACCCATTGGTATACTCAAAAACTTCGACACTCAAATAATGGGTATTTCGACTCAATTCGACTTGAGGTTATCAACCTAGTCGAGGGGATTTTGGCATATGCAACACTTGTCGGTCGGCCGTGGGGTCGAAATATGAAAGCAGATGTCTCTTTGGAAAAATATAGAATCAAGTTAAAAGGCGATGGAAGAAAGATAATCATTCCCTTGGATCAAAAAGAAAGAAAACCATGGACCAAATCATGGGGTGAAGACCAAGAGGCTCGGTGTTTGTATCAAATAAACAATGAACAAAGGGATTATGTAGAACCAACTGCACAAGGATAACTTTTGAGAGAATCTCCCATGTCGATCAAACACAATTCCTACTATGATCTATAAAACTGCCAAATCGAGAATTATGAAGCACACATGACATATTGTTGGTTCATTGAAATCATCCCAAAGCATCTGAGAACATGCTACTCGATCCAGGCAATGCCAATAGTGTGTGAAAAGAAAATTCGACAAACTCCCACTCTCATATCGACCAACAATAGAATAAGAAAACCCTTATGATATAATGAATGACATACACCTTCAACACATGTCGAAGCATTGTCAAAATCCGTTGGAGAGCAAGGAAGGACGTAGAGCCTCGTGGAAACCTTCATAGGCCAAGCTCCAAGATGGTGTGAAACACACTCCCCCAGGTTACAAATGTGGACGACTATGTCGACATACTTCATCAAATGTTTCAGAGATCAAAAGCTCTCCAAAGTGGCTGATATCCCCATTTACAGGATTGGGTATGATCCAGTAGAGCATATTCATCAATGCAAAAACGAGTGGTGAAGGATAGGTTACAGAGACGAAAGGGTATGGCCCCACATGTTTCCAAGCACATTAGACAAGATACCAAATAAATGGTATAATATTGAAGAATCATGTGGCCATACGTTAAATTAGGCATAAATTAAACAAAAAATTGTGCAAGACTTTGAATTTAAACTAGAAAAGGAACACTTGAAAGAAGAAGCACAAGAAATCATAAACTTCTTAGAAAATCAAACACCAACTGCATAGAAAGGAAAAGGGAAGATGAAAATGGATTTAGGATCAACATCGAATTGCAACTTTGTGTCGACGGAAAACAAGGAAGCATCGATAACATAGAGACTTGACATGGAAAATATAAGGTGTCCATGACAAAGCTTTCAGTGGAAAAAGGACCACCCAACATTGCAGAACCATGTGAAATCAGTATTAAACATAGCTATAGCACAAAAAGAAGATCATGAATAGCCCGACTTCCCATAAAGTTTTTCAAAAATAGAAGAAGGGGAACGTTATCTTGATGAAGCAAACCCACCATAATGGATGGAGGCCGAAATTTAAACAAAATAATTCGACATATCAAACGACGATCGCCCAAAAATGGTTTGAATAAGTGATTATTGGACGAACAAGCAAATAACTGAAATAGTCAACCTGCTAAAAGAATATCAAGAAGTTTTTTCCCATGAATACAAGGACTTGAAATGACTTGTAGAGGAAATCCTAGAGATGAAGATCGAACTCATTCCAAGAGAAAAGCCGATAAAAAATTGACCATACAAACTAGCCCACAAATATAAGTCGATAATTCAAAAATAAATCGAAGGAATGCTACAGGCAGGTATTATTTACCCCATCGATAATGCAGAATGGGAAAGCCCCACGATGGTGCAACCAAAGAAACATGATCCAAAGAAGCTAAGAATTTATGTCGATTTCAGGGGACTCAATAAATTGACCGTGATAGATCTGTTCCCTACCCCCTTCACAGATGAAATCATTAATGAAGTCGGTGGTCACGAATGCTACTCATTTATCGACGGGTTCTCATCTTATAATAAGGTGTCGATAGAAAAAGAATATCATCCAAGGACAACATTCGTCTCAAAATTTGGATCCTTCACCTACAGAGTCATGCCATTTGGAATGAAAAATGCACCAACAGTCATCTTGAGAATAGTATAAAACTATGGCTATCTACTTTGACAATTGGACAATATACAACCTATTTAAAAATCATATACAATTGCTTAGGCTTATGCTAGAACGATGCAGGAAAATCCAACTATCGTTAAACATCAAGAAATGCATATTCCCTACACCAAATTGAATCTTTTTAGGACATGTGGTATGTAAATATGGAGTAAAGGTCGACATGGAAAAGATTAAAATTATTCTCGACTTAAAGTTGCCCATGAACCAAAAACAAATCAAAATTTTCCTGGGACACACTGGATACTATTGAAAGTTTATACACCACTATTCAGACATCACATTTCGAATGGATGAGCTTTTATGAAAATAAATCGAGTTTATATGGAGCCAAGATTGTCACGAATCCTTTGAATTCCTAAAGAAAAAGTTGGTTGAATCTCCAATACTAAAATTTCATGATTGGTCGAGATGGTTTCATGTACATGTCGATGCTTCCAACGTTGTTGTCCGGTCTGTCCTAGAACAACCATATGACGACACAGTCGATCATCCAAACACATATGCAAGTCGAAAATTGAACAAAGCAGAAAGAAACTATTCGACCACGGAAAGGGATGCCTTATCAATGATATTCACTCTACAAAAGTTTCATCATTACTTACTTTCCAATCCGTTCACATTTTTTACAGACCATAAAGCATTGAAATATTTGGTGAATAAACCGGTCCACCAAGGCAAGATTTTTCGTTGGTTACTTTTTTTTTTCAGGAGTTTGAGTTCGACATAATCACACGACCTGAAAAAAAGAATGTCCGACCCGACCATATTTCATGACTCGAAATGGGAGAAGACATGATAGGAATTGACGACGACCTACCAGATGCTCTCTTATTCTGAGTCAAAGCTGCTCCTAAGGATTTAGAAGATATAGCAAACTTCTTAGAAGAAGGAAAGGCTCCATAAGATCTCTTCACAAACAAAAAGAAAGTACTAGCCTTAAAAGTTGCACCTTTCACAATCATAAACGAGTATCTATATAAAATGGGAACATATGACATCCTAAGGAGATGCGTTCCTGAGCATGAAAGGAAAGAATTCATTAATAAGGCTCATGCAGGACTAACTAGGGGTCACTTACAGGCTGACACAACATCTAGAAAGATACTGCAAGCATGCCTATGGTGGCTGACTCTACATAAACACTGTTGGGATCAAGTGAGAAAATGTGATAGTTGTCAAAGGCTTGGGCAACCTATGTGGAAAAATGAAATGACTTTAAGTTCCATAAATCCTAAGCGATCATTTGAAATATGGGCCATCGACTTTGTTGGACCCTCTCCACAGAGAGAAAGAAGAATCGATGCTAAGTATATCATCATTGTTGTAGAATATGTGACTAAGTGGATAGAAGATAAGTGTTGTTGGGTGTTTTTACCCTACGGACTAGTAAGCTAGGGTTCTAAGCCTACATGCAGATCATGACCCTTCAGATTTAATCTTTATCCTTCTACCCAAAATCTCAACCCCTTTTCTCAGGCAAACACAGTAAGAATGAACTAACCTTATTTTCCGAAGGTTGAAGTAGATC
>JASDQU010099786.1:605066-624279 GCA_032191745.1 Picea mariana | reverse complement strand
GAAGTTAGGGCGCGAGTTACTTGTTTTGAAGGGTTTTTTGAGGAGTTACTCAGCATGGCTTTGGCTAAGAAGAGGCATGAGTTGGCCTGATGCCAGGTAAGCAGGGATAGTGCAATTTAGGGTTATAACAATAAGCGAGTCGAATCATGTACTAAACAAGTCACAACAAAATTCATCTACGCGAATATTCACAAGGTTCGAATGTCCTCTTACACTAATTAGCGACTAGGGCACACGCTTTGTGAATGAAACAATTAAAGTCCCGCTAGCAAAAAATTTGATCAACCACAGACAAACGACAACCTATCACCCACAAGCAAATGAGGCAGTCAAATCTTTTAACAAAATGTTACATAAAGGACTTACAAATATTTGTGGCATCAACAAAGAGGATTGGGACGAAAAGATTCCTGCAGTGCTATGGGCATACAAATCAAGATATAAACGATTGACAAGTCAGAATCCATTCAATCTCATCTATGGACAAGAAGTTGTTATTCCCTTGCACTCCTGGACCAACTCTGATAGGGTTGCAACTGTAGCAAAAGTTGACACCAGTAAAAGAATGAAAGAATGACTGTACCAATTGAACAAGTTGGAGGAAGGAATACTAATCACAATGCATCATCAAGAGGTCTAGAAGCAACAACAGAAAGCGAGGCATGATCGACATATAAAGAAAAATATATAAAAAATGGAGATTTAGTTTTGATGTATGACAGTTGTGTAAAAGGTAATCCAAGCAAACTAGAGACAACATGGCTTGGGCCTTATGTTGTCGAATATATTCGACCAACTGGAGCAGTGCAACTCCGAACACTGTTGGGGCACCCATTCAAAATATTAATTGATGGTGCATGTTTAAAAAAGTATCATCCTTGAAGGATAAGAACCTTGTTGGCAAAATCTAGCAGGGAAATGCCAACAGGGATATAAATCCGACATTCTGGTCGGAATCAAAACAATCTCAACTAATCATGTACTTATGAAAATAAACCCTGCTTAGTCTTATAAACAAAATTCAGTTATAAAAATCTAGGTATAGGAAACCGTCAAAGAAAATTTAAGTATTAAATATCCATCAAGGCATCAAAGAGAAAGCAACAAAGAATGAAAAGGGAGAGAGGAAGAAACCCATGGTCGAGCCTGAGACAAATCAGATGAAGACATGATCGACATACCACTCCATCACCTGACCTATGACAAATACTTATGAAAAGACAATCAAATGATTAGAACAAATCAACATCAAGTGAGCGCAGGGAGTGTTGATATCTTTCAAACAGAGTGAGGCATCGCAAAATGGATGAGCGCATAAGTCACCAATAACATCAACTAAGTCGCACCGACAACAAAAAGCTTGACGATTTAATAATGACAGATGGTCAACCTATGTATCGACCATGCATTAATAGAGGAAAAATCGTCGGTCGAGCTCATAAAAACACTGACCAAGGAAATATCAATGCCAATAAATAAAGTGCATTAAATTTGTGTCAGGAAAGGATCGATGAGAATAATAGACACATTAATGACCAACACAAAAGATCGTTCTACAACAACCTCAAGATCATCTTGACATGTCTGAACAATCAGTCAAGAACTGCCATGATTGATGCCTAACGGGGCTCACACGAGTTCCAATTTAACACTGGCATAGATGTCCACTCACATGAAGTTCTCTGACTCTTCAACAATCATAGCTGCAACTTGCACACTTGCGAATCATCTGGTTGGGACAAACAATATCTATTCACAAGACAATAAGGATTTGTAAGTGTACAACAAAGCAACTGGGCTCATACCAACGATAATCAATTTGTTCATAAAGGAAAACGACCATCATCAACCTTACACTTCTTTATATTGGGAGACTGAGTCACGTACTAAATATTCCACCATCATTCAGATTACCTTCAATATCACAACTCTATATAATAGAGCTCAAGAAAGGAGAATACTTACTTTGCAAAGAGTTAAGTTATAAAACATAGACCATGGGGTTGGAGAAATTAGCAGACGACGACTCCCCGGAACCAGACCTTCAGAAATCAGAAGCGGATCAACCATCTTGGTCACAGACATTAGAAGAAGAAATTCGCCACCTCCTAAAGGCATGAATGCTCCTCTACAGTTTCAACTGATCAACTCTAAGAGGAAATGGAGCTTTCAACAAACATCCCAACGAATGGTGAAGGAAGCCACAATCTAGTTCAATTTACTTGAATAGAGCGCAGAAAGAAAATTTCAAAAGATTATTTCAAGTAACACTTTTGTGTGAGAATAAATGACCGTGGACTCAAAACCAGGAATGCTACCAAAATAGGACCTTCAGTCAATTCATAAGCGACACTAAGGGAATGGCCCACTTACAAGCAGACAACACCTTCGACCCAACAAGCGTAGAAATGTGATCATCACATCTGTTCCATAGAAAAAAAGACACAATCGACTCAACCAACGATGAAATTCCAAGCGTACCAGAACATTTGGATGCAACACCTTGAGTCGGTCAAGCACATGAAAATTTTGTCTCCTCTTATTTCAATTTTTCTTTCGCTTCTACTTCTCAATATTGTAATCAAGTTTTGAAAAGTCAATTTTGTATACTCCCCCCTTGCTCAGGACGAGCAAGGAATTGAGGTGGGGGGAGATGTTGTAGGGGATGGTCGAGTAGACCCGCCACTTGACTAAGAGATAGTTGGTCGACTGTTGTAGTCAGAAATGTAAGTCGGTCAAAGTATCTGATAATCGACCGACCCATGTAGTTAAGTAGTTACAACTGCCTGGTAACTAGACATATATGAATATAAATAGACAAGCACATAAAGACTATGATAGCTCTTTGTGAGAGATTGTATACATTGTACTACATTGTTATATCCTTTAATAAATACAGATCTTTGGGCTCTCACTACTTTTGTATGTATTCTTTGTGAAAGGATTTTTAGAATTGGCTGCGCCACTGACATACCTCGCCAAAAAGGGCGTGTTATAATGGTTAGAGGATGGACAAGTAGCGTTCAACAAAATGAAGAGGGTGATGAAAACTTTACCAATATTAACACTCCCAAATTTCATGTAGTCTTTTGCCCTGAAGTGTGACACATCTGGTGAGGGTATAGGATCAATATTGATGCATAACCGACATTCGATAGATTTCGAGAGATGAAAGTTAAGGGAACCTGAGAAGCTCTACCCAATCTATGATGAGGATAAGTTGACCATCATGCATACATTGACCAAGTTTAGACAATACTTGGTAGGAGGACTCTTTGTGGTGAGCACTGACCACAACAACTTGAGATATTTCTTGGAGTAGCGACAACTGAATGAAAGGAAACATAAATGGGTGAGTAAGGTTTAGGCATATGATTTTGACATTGATTATGTAAAGGGGAAGAATAATATATTTGCTGACACCTTATCCAAGAGACATGTAGCCTTTTCCATGACATAGATCTCAACAGAATGGAAGTCCATTCTCTTGGTGGAATACGCCAAGAATACCTCCACTTGTGAGATGATGGAGGCCAGTATTCAGGATGACAGGTACAGGGTAGTGGATGACATCATCTACTACAAGGAAAAAATCTATCTTGTCCCTGAGTTCACACTCAAGGATAATATTTTGAGGGCAATACATGATGAACCATTGGAAAGGCACTAGGGGTATCCGAAGGCCTACAAGAAGGTGAGGGAGATCTTCTCATGGAAGGGTCTCAAGGGGGTTGTACTTAGTCATGTGAGGGAGTGCATGACTTACTAGCAAAACAAGTCATAATTCACACATCTGACAAGACTACTTCATCCATTTTCAATTCTGAGCATAAGTGGGATAACATTTCCATGGACTTCATCACATGATTGCCAAAGGTACATGGCAGGGACTGTATCTACATGGTAGTGGAAAGATTGACCAAGTATGCACACTTCTTTCCAATTCCTACAGAGTACAACACATCTCAGGTAGCAGATCTATTCTTTAGGGAGGTGTTCAAGCTCCATGGTCTCCCGAGGAACATAGTCAGTGACCGGGATAACAAGTTTCTCAGTGTGTTTTGGTAGGAGTTGTTCAGGATATCCAAGACATAATTGATACCCAATACTAGCTATCATCCCTAGACAAATGGATAGACTGAGACATTAAACAAATGGATCGAGGGTTACTTGAGGAACTATGTGCCAGGGAGGAAATGACCATGGATAAAGTGGTTGCATCTCATGGAGAACTGCTACAACAACACTCATCACATGTCCATTGGGATGAGCCCATTCAAAGAATTATATGGCTATGATGCTCCATCTTTTGTGGATCTGGCATTTGGCGAGAGCTGAGCTCCCAAAACCAAAGAGTGGTTGCAGGAAAGCCAGGACATCCTAATATTCCCGAATGAGAATTTGTAGGCCACTTAGAATCAACATAAGATATATGTAGATAGGCACATGGTAGAATGCAACTTTGAGGTTGGAGATCTAGTCTTTCTCAGGTTGCAGCGTTACAGACAATCGTACCTGAAGAAGAGTGGTGTAGAGAAGTTAAAGCCTCATTTATATGGACCCTCCAAAGTGGTAAGAAGAGTAGCATACGAGATGGAGCTACTAGAGGGTAGCATGATCCACAACACCTTCCATGTATCCTACATCGAGAAGGCATTGGGACAACAGGTCATTGCTTTAGTGGATCTTCCTCCACTAGATGAGGAAGGACGATTGGTTTTATCTCTTGAGAGGATTGTTGATGTTGGAGAACGAAGACTGAGGAGCATGGTCATTCGCGAGTACTTGGTTGTATGGAGGGGATTTCCTGCAGAAGATGCTACCTAGGAAGGAGAGAAATTATTACAACATCCTGATATGGAATTGCTTGAGGACAAGCAATCTTGGGGAGGGAGGAATGTAATGTCCCCTAGGCTATAATCAACAAGGAAAAAGGAAGTCAAGGAGGTTTATTTGGTGTCATTAGGTAAAAATAATGACAAATCCTAAAAGTGACATTAAATAAAATAAATAATCATATTTAAATGGAATTGGAAGGAAAATAAAGTGAATATTTGATTAGGTCAAAATGGGGAAAGATCTAGAAGGTCCAAGGAAAGCATAAATTGAAGAGTAACCATTTGCCTTAGCATTATGATTTGATGTCTTATTGGAGGGCTCCCGTAGCCAACATTTTCGTTGGGGTTTTGGGAAAAACCTTCCACTGCAGGTTTACTTTCAGTGGTGTAATATCCACCCTAGCTAGACAAAGAGGAGAATTCATCCAGAGTTCTCATTGGGGTTCATTGTGGTGTTTGGTTTCATGCTGGGCAGAGTTGGGACGCATATCGGCTTGCACAGGGTATTTGTGGTGATTTTCAGGAGGAGGCTGAGCATTTGATCTGCAAGTGCCAGGAGGGTTTTCGTGCATCTATGGGAGGAGACACCCCCATGGGTTGAGAAAGGGTTGTCCTTAAAGGCCACACTAGACGCCTAACAATTGTCTTGCRAGGACCTTTGCGAATCAAGGTTGCAATAATTTGTCGGATCGAGTTTAGGAGGGGCTTGGAGATTCTTGGGATAATGGATTGGCATCATTCCATGTTTTCTTGTATTGTTTATGTAGTATATTGTGTAGCTTCCTGGAAACCATTAGATTTGTTTTCTTAGRAGTATTCTGCAACTGTTATTACATCTATTAGATATCATTGTTGTAGTTTGAGAGTTTCCAKCCATAACAATGCCATGTTATCTGCTCTATTTTCTATGTAATGGATGTATGCTACATTTTTGACAATATTCCTAATTGAGGCAACTATTTTTAAGGAGTTAACAACACATTCACATAAGAAGAAATAAAAAAAATTGGGACATAAAACATGATCGTGTCAAAATGGTGGTAGACCATGTTGTGAATCTAATGAAGGTTGAAGCCCTGATGTCAAAGGCCTTAGTTAGGAGGTTGATGGGTAAGTTTGTTAATGGGGAGACCCTATATAAATGGTTTGGTGACCATTGGAATTCTGAGCTGGGCTATGTACCAATGGTCTATATATTGGTGAGAGTGGTTATGTTTCATCTTGCTTAGTGAAGCAAATGTCAAAACAATGATGGATAAGGAGTGGATGTAGGGGACTTTGGGAATGTGCCTTAGATTATGGACACATGGCTTCAATCTATGAAGGGAACCAAACTACATTCTAAACATATGGGTTCTATTTCTTGGACTCCCACTTGAACATCAAAATTGTAAAATGTTGGAGGGGGTTGGAAATTGCATAGGTCATTTTATTGCCTTTTAAGAAAGGTGGTTGGAAAAGGTTGATTAGAGAATTTCCAAAATATGGTTAAACTAGAGCTTAGGGAAGTTATCTTGGTGGATATATACATAGAGTGGGGGACATATAAGTTCAAATAAAAATTGGATTATGGGAAACTTTGTTTTCATTGTAGTTTGTGCCATGAGATAAATCATTTGGGGGCTAATCTTTTTTTACCAACAAATGTCTTAGGTAAGCACAAGAATATCTGGGATAAAAAAGAGAGGGGGTGATTTTGACATCTTTGGAAGGCTCTAAGGAAGATGTTTGCATGGACCATGGTTCTACCTTTCATTCCGAAGATTTGGACAACCATCCCATGTTGCCTTCAACTCAAGATTTTGTGCATTCACTATATCATAATAAACATGATATGGAACATCTGGAATGTTATGATCCAATGCCTTAAAAATGATAAAAACTCAAGGAGATACAATCCACTTCGAGGAGGAAACCTCCTTTTACAATACATCCAACTAAGAATACAATATGAGATGATATAAGATGCTCCTAAAACTAGCTCTCTTTGATATATATATAGGAGACAAAGGGGTACAATTATTATGAAAGGGTGCAATGAAGGGTTATAACTGGCCTACACATATAACACTAGAAATATAATAATTCAATATCTAGGGATTAATAAGGGGTTTTATACATAACATAGGGATTTATCTAGGAATTAACATGCCCCTCCTCTTCTAACAAGTGTTGTCCTCAACACTTGACTAACCATGGATGCTTTTACACGAATAACTCATCTTCCCATGTCACCTCTTCCACTAGTAGGTTCTTCCATTTGATGAGGTGCTTTGTAATTGCTCGATTTCTCAGCTACTCAATTATTGTTTCGAGGATTCTTTCTAGCTCTAGTATGAGTTTCCATTCTTCATTGATCTCTGATAAAATAGTTTGCACTAGGATATTGTTGCCGATGAACTTCTTTAAGTAAGAAACATGGAAGACTGGATGTACACGTGAAGATGGAGGCAACTCCAATTTGTAATCCATGCTTCCAATCCTTTGTAAAACTTTATAGGGGCCACAATATTTGGGTTCTAACTTATTGTACTTATTTTTTTGCTTGAGGGACATCTGTTTGTATGGTTGTAGTCTCAGAAATACCCAATCCCCTACTTTAAATTTCCTTTCATTGTGATGTTGATCTACTTGTTGTTTCATCCTATTTTGTGCCATAACCAAGTTGTCCTTCAATAGTTTGAGAACCTCATGTTGGTTCCCTATGTGGTCCTCCATTGCTTGAACCTTTGTATTCCCCTTTAAGGGTGATGCAATGGATGGAGGATGATATCCATAAAGTTCCAGAAATGGGGAAATTTTTTATGAAGTATGGAAGGATGTGTTATACCACCTTTCTGCCAAGGGTAACCACTTGACCCATTGTGTCTATTTATCAGATGCAAAGCAACGAAGATATCCTTCTAGACATTTATTCACAATCTCAGTCTTCCCATCGGATTTGGGGTGGTAAGATGAGCTATGAGCCAATTTAGTACCCAAACAAGAAAATAATTTAGTCTAAAAACTTCACGTGAAAATTGGATCTCTGTCACTTACAATAATCTTGGGACTCCATGTAGCTTTTGAATTGTTTCCATGAATGTTGCAGCTACTGTACTTGCTTCAAAAGGATGAGAAAGAGATAAAAATATTGGCATAATTTGTCAATCGATCGATTACCACCATGATGGTTGTCTTTCATTCGGATTTGGGTAAACCTGTAATAAAATCCATTGAAACGTCTTCCCAATATTGACTTGGCATAGATAATGGTTGTATGAGACTTGGAGTCTTGATTGTCTCTCCCTTATTTTGTTGGTAGACCAAACATCCAAACACAAAATTTTGAACATCATTTTTAAGACCTGATCCTATGGTGTGTTTTCAAGAATATTGAATGTCCTCCTCTAGGAGAAGTGTGCAATTCCAACAGGATATTTTGTTTGAGTTGAGAATTCTTACATAAATATAGGTGATTATGATACCATAATAAATCATTCTTCGATACAAATTATCTACTGAACTGGGGTCCTCATGTAGTTATTGAATGATCTTCCAAACTTCTTGATCTTGCTTCCATTATATCCTTACCCAATCAGATTGCGGAATAGAAATAACACAATGAACCTTATGTTTCTTCTTCTTTCCTTGAAAGGGCATCTGCCACAACATTATGTTTTCCTTTTTTGTAGATAATTTCAAAGTCATAACTCAACATCTTTGTAACCCATTTTTGTTTCTCTTCTAAAGATAATCGTTGCTCCAAGAAGTATTTAAAACTATCATGATCTGTTTTTACTTTGAAGTGTCTTCCTATTAGGTAGGGCGCTATTTCTAAACTACATGTAGTATGGCCAAAATTTATTTTTCATAAATGGGTTTGACTAATTTTTTCCCTTTAATTTGGCTGCTTTCAAAGGCAAGGGGCCTTCCTTCTTGCATTAAAACTACACCAATTCCATGGCCTAAGGCATCACACTCCACAATAAATGTTTGTGTAAAGTCAAGTGTGGCCAGGACGAGAATTGTACACATTGCCTCATTAAGTTTTTCAAAAATCTTGATTGTTTCTTCAGTCCAAGAAAATGCTTCCTTTTTTAATAATGATGTTAGATGTGCTGCTATTTGAACATAGTTCTTGAAAAACTTGCAATAACAACCTGTCAATCCTAAGAATCCTCTAAGTTTCTTCAAGGTCTTGAGAATTTGCCATCCCCTCATATATTTAATTTTGTTAGGGTCCACTTTTACACCTTCATGAGATACAATATGACCCAAATATTCCACTTCTTGAACCCCAAAGGTACACTTGGAAGGCTTTGCATAAATTTGTTGCTATTCCAATAGTTGTAATACTCTGTCAACATGTTGTACATGCTCTTCCAAATATTTGTTGGAGATTAGTATATCATCAAAAACACTAACACAAATTTTCTAAGTAAGGGCTTGAAAATAGAATTCATCAAGCTTTGAAATGTTGAAGGCACATTAGTAAGTCCAAATGGAATAACCAAAAACTCATTGATCTAGATTTTATGAGAAGAATGAAATGAATACAGATTATTAATAGATTCTTAACACAAAATAACAGAGATACAGTAAAACTGGTTTTCTATTCAATAATGAAATAAGCTGAAACTGTAAAATGCAACAGAAACAAGCTTGTTGGAATGGTGGTGGCTTATCTCTGAGAAGAGATGTGATGGCTACACTCATTCGCAAGAAGATCATTACAATGAGGCTTTGAAGGCATTTTACAATAAACGGGAATGCCAAAACCCCTATACATCCAAAAACCTTACCCTAGGAGCTGAAGCGCCAAAAGTCATGTGGGCCCGGTTTGGGTAAGTTAGTACATTAACTTCCTGGGGTCGTAACTTTTGCATACGATCTCCGTTTTAGGCGTGTGATAGCCCGTTGGAAAGGTATCATCGAGGAGATTCATTTTGGGGCCTCAATCATGTCATAGGTTATCATTGAGAAGCTCGATCCCGAAAAACCTTCATTTAGGCCCTCAAAATGGCCCCGGAAGTGAAAACTGCTAAAAATATTAAATTGCCAAAATTGCCAGAAAATTGTTTTGAGCCAGTTGGAAAAGGTGGGTGGCCACCGATATCCATATGGATCAATCCTCCCTCCTTAGGAATCAATGGTCTCCATTGCGTTGAGTTCCCCCATCAAATGAGGAAATTTCTGCTGAATTTGGCCTCGGGTGAGCCACTTGCCTTGGTGCAGGAGTTGCCCTGCTTTGATGATTCGATAAAGATTGATCCTTTGCTGTCGAGTTCCCTTGATATGTGTGTCCACAATATGATCGCTTGATTCCTATTGGATGCATTCGGGGTTGAGCTTTGTTGGTGTCAGTTGTTCTGCTACATTTGAGGTGTCCAATAATGGTGGGAAATAAGGGCGAAGGAGATCCACGTTGAACACTGGGTGCAGGCCAAGGAAAGGAGGAATGTTGAGCTCAAAAGCATTATCCCCCACGGCCTTGGTGATGGTGTACGACCCATAACGGAGTGGTCAAGGCTTCCGATGGGGTCCTGTAAGGCGTTCTTTCTGCAAGTGTAACCAAACTTTGTCTCCCACCTAAAACTTATGTTGCACTCGATGTTGATCATGGCACTGTTTGTACTATTCATTGGACTTTTGTAGGATATCCTGAACTTGTTGGAGGATGTGCTGGATCCGCTCAATGAAACAGGTGGCTTTGTCAGATTTAGTTGGAACATGAGATGAGTCAACCGAGTTGACCGCAAGGGGAAGTGCAACATCTATGGGACCTAATGGTTGGAATCCCAACCCCACCTGAAAGGGGTTGTGGTCGGTTGAGATATGCAGGGCTCGGTTGTAGCTATGATGGACATAGGGAAGGCTCTCATCCCATGTGCGAGGGTGCTTTGAATTATACATGCGAATGATATGCACAACCATTCGATTTACGACCTCGGTTTGGCGATCTGTCTGGGGGTGGAAGGCCATGGATTTGGTTAGCTTGGTGTCCAATAGTGACCAGAGGCTCGACCAGAATGTGCTGAGAAATCGACTATCCCTATCTGAGACAATGGTTTGTGGGAGTCCAAAATGTACCTAGACCCCTTCAAAGAAGAGCTTGGCAGTGGCCTCTGCTGTGATGCTCTTCTTCCAGGAAACCAGAATCGCCATCTTAGAAAAGCGGTCAACAACCACAAAAACACAGTCATTTCCTCACTTGGTGGATGAGAGGCCCAACATGTAGTCCATTGAGATGGATTCCCATGGCCTGTCAGGAGCAGGAAGAGGGGTGTATAGGCCCTGTTTCTTAGTGGTTGGTTTGGCAATAGTGCAGGCAGTGCAAGACCTGATATACTTGCTGACCTCCTGTCGGAGTTTCTGCCAGTAGAAATGTTTCTGTAGCATTGCCACTGTATTTTCGACGCTGCAGTGTCCTACCACCCGACTTTAGTGGGCTTCCCAGATCATCTTCGCTCACTCACTTGATGGAACACAGATATGGCACAGACGAAATAACAACCCATCTTGAAGATAGAAATTATCGACAACTATGTTTACACCCAACATTTGGTAGATGGTGGTGAAGTCCGGGTCTGTCTCATAGAGTCGGGGCCATCCAGAGGTCTCATGGCCGCAAGAATCTAGCACCGCAGAGAGTGTCGCGACTGGTGGTCTACTGAGGCAATCAACGACAAGATTGGTGCTTCCTGTTTTATACTTGATGTTGAGGTGGAATTGCTGCAAGTATGTGAACCACTTTTGATGGAGGTCATTCTGCAATTTTCCTTGTGTCTGCATAAACTACAATGGCTTATGATCAGTGTGGATGACTATCTCCTTCCCAAGAAAGTAATGTCTCCACTGGTGGCAAACTTGCACAATGGAGTACATTTCTTTGTTGTAAGTAGGGTACTTACGGACAACATCAGATAGTGTTTCACTATGATAGGCCATGGGGTGGCCGTGCTGAGTGAGAACGACACCCACAACATAATCTGAAGCATCTATCTCGATCTCAAAGGGATGCTACAGGTTTGGTAGTGAAAGTATTGGGGATGAGCACAAGCGCTGCTTCAAATCATCGGACACTTGTTGTTGGGACTGGCCCCACACAAATTCTGCCTTACCACCACCCCTGGTGATTTGGCTGAGGTCCCATGCAATATGGGAGAATCCCAACACAAACCTGCAGTAGAAATTGGCAAGGCCCATGAAGATCCGAAGCTCATTGAGTGTGGTTGGGGCTAGCCAGTCACAGATGACTTGGATCTTGGCTGCATCCACATGTACACCATGCTGATCAATGATGTATCCCAGGTAATGGACCCTATCCATGCCGAAGGAGCATTTTTCCAAGTTGGTGTATAGCTTGTGATGCTGCAGGGTGTGCAGAACCTACTGAATATGCTGCAAGTGTTTGACCCAAGTCTTGCTGTAAATGAGAATGTCATCCAGATACACCACTACAAAATTATTCATGAATGGTTGCAGGATATTGTCCATCATCCTCATGAAAGTGGCCGGAGCATTTGTCAAACCAAAGGGCATGACCAACCATTCAAAAAGGCCTTCCTTTGACTTGAAGGCAGTCTTCCATACATCTGTCTGTTCTATCGGGACTTGGTGGTAACCAGACTTCAGATCAATCTTATTGAAGTATTTAGCCCCCGTGAGTTGATCAAGGAGGTTGTCAATTTGGGGAATCGGGTACCAGTTTCTGACTGTGATTTTATTCAAAGCCCAGTAATCATTGCATAGTCTCCAGGTTCCATCTTTCTTTTGTACCAACACGATTGGGCTCTCGCAAGGTGATGAGTTGGGACGGATGTGCCACTTGTGGAGCAGTTCTTGGATTTGTCGCTTGATCTCCTCATTCTCTAACAGAGAGCGACGATAGACTGGCCCATTGGGCAGCGATGCACAAGGGGTCATATCAATGGGGTGCTAGACCTGGTAGTGCAGAGGTACCCTAGTAGGTGAGGAGAGGATATCTGAGTATTCTTCCACGACCTTATCTACTTTCTTCTATTGTGTGAAGAGGTCGGCCGTAGAGACCCTGGATGTTGATGTGATCTTTCGCTTATTCTGAGAGCGAATCACGAAGAAGACAAACTTCCTCATCTAAGAGATGACCTTCCTGGATTGCTTAATAGAGATCAAGGAAATAACACTAGGTGGGGCCGCCTCAGGTATCCTGTACAATTTTCTGTTCAAAGTAATAATAACACTATGAGGCCTAGACTCATATACAGCATGACGTTTCCATAAATAAGGTTGGCCCAAAAGAACATCACAAACTTCGAGAGGAGCAACATCACACAATACCTCGTCTTTGAAGGGCTTGATGCCGTATGATAGTCGACACTATTGGTTGACGCAGAGATCGCTTCCTTGGCAGAGCCATCCAATGGTGTAGGGTTGTGGGTGAGGCGTCGTGGGCAGGGCCAGCCGCTTGACAACCTCTGTAGAGATGAGGTTCTTTTGTCTACCCCTATCAACGATGAAGTGCAACGAGGTGCCTTTTACCCACATTTGCGAATGGAAGAGGCACTCTCCTTCTTCTGGCTCATTTGGTTCACCAGACTAGAGCTTGGTGGTAGCAACGGTGGCAATGGGTTCCGCGTCAATGATCCGTCTTCCCCTTTCTGGTTCTGGCTCAGAGTCAGACTCCACATCTGATTAAGAGACTTTCACTTCGGCCACCAATGACTACTTTGAGCGACAATCAACAATGTTATGCCAAGGGCTCTTATGGAAGTTGCACCACTTCCCGGTATCTTTCTTTGTCTTTCCAGTGTCCTTATTTGCTTGCGGCTTGGACTAGTTGTCCTGATACTGTCCATATTTGCTATGTCCTTTGTTCTATGGGTCGAGGCTGCCCTTTCCTGGCTTTTTTTGTGAGGGGTTCCCAGGCCAAAATTGCCGCGTCTTTTGTTTGAGCTTCTACTTGATTTTGACGACATATCGGTAGGCTGTGCCCAAGGATGAGATGTCTAGAAATTCCATTTCGGTCTGGGTGTATCTATGCAGAGCACTGCGATACTTGAGCACCAGATGTCGCTCCGAATCTTTGATACCCAGCTTGGTGTGCAAGGTATCGAAGATATTTGTGAAATCTGGCACTGCTTGGTCTCTTTCTTGCCGCAGTGTGGTCCATTTGGTATATAAATCGTCATAACTTCTGACAGGGTAGTATTGTTCCTTAATAGCATCCCTGAAGGAATCCTAGGTGGCTGTGACTGTAAATAATGAGGGTTCCTCTGTTTCCTTTTGCTCATAGAACATTTCCCACCAATCTTTGACATGGGGGACAACTTTGAGGAGTGCAAAAGTAATCTTTTCTCTATTCAAGAAGTTATGGACAAAAAAATACCCTTCTAGCAGATTCAACCACTTGTCTACAACATCTGCACCTATTTGACCTTCAAATATAGGAATATTGAAGTTTATTTGTACCTTTAAGGGGGTGGTGCCTCCGCTCGAAGAAGATGCATCGCCTGTTGGTAGCCTCCGAAGGATTTGCATGAAACTATCCATCATCTTGTTCCTCTGTTGCGTGAGGGCTTCCTCAATCAACAGTTAGAAAGGATCTGCTGTCCCATCATCTTTATTTTCTCCTGCCATGAGAGGTCTCTTAGGCATGCGAGAGCTTTTGTCCTCAAGAGAAACAAGCTCAAGACCCAACTCTTTGTACTCTGACCTCGTTTGGGACATGCATTAAGACGACAAGGAGCAAACTGCTCTGATACCGCTGATTCATATTTTATGAGAAAAATGAAATGAGTACATATTATTAATAGATTCTTAACACAAAATAATAGAGATATAGTAAAACTGGTTTTCTATTCAATAATGAAATAAGCTGAAACTGTAAAATGCAGCGAAAACAAGCTTGCTGGAATGGTGGTGGCTTATCTCTGAGAAGAGATGTGACGACTGCGCTCATTCGCAAGAAGATCATTACAATGAGGCTCTAAAGGCATTTTACAATAAACAGGAATGCCAAAAACCCTAGACATCCAAAAACCTAACCCTAGGAGTGTTACCCATGATTTTAGTCAATCTTGATGGTGTATTGATGATGGTGTACTCAGGCTCCTCATAAGAAATTTCTCATGAGAAAAGTGACATTCATCTCTTCCCAGAAAACTTACTTTTGAAGAGAGTTCGCAGGTTGCTAATATCCTAGGGTGCGAGAATGACCCATTCTCGCAGGCTGCCTTAAGCTAGGGTGCGAACTTCTCGCACTATGCTACATAGCTAGGGTGCGAACTTGTTCTAAGGCTTGGAAAAAGATGAAGTCTCGATGGTTCTAGAAGGGAATCTTCTAGAAGAATGGGTTGGCATTCAAATGGTTATCCTTTTACTGGTTTCCTTGATATTGTGGGATCATTCTTATCCAAGTAACCATCTCATTCTCTCCTATATATTGATGGAATTCTCATGGAAAATGTTAAGCAAGATTCATTGGAGAATTGGTGAAAGAATTGTGTGAAGGACATAGCTTGAATAGGAGCTTGGAGACTCTAGCAAGTCTATCAAGAGGAATTGGATCTTCTTCATACAAGGATCAAGCAAGTGTGTGTGTTGGAGCCAAGAGCCACCGAAAGGAATCTTGCGACATCAAGGCGATCAGGTTGTATCTTCTACTTTCGATTAATATGATACAACGACATGTCCTTTTCCCATAAAGTCATTCTCACTTTATTGTGTAATTCCTTGATCATACATATAAGTTGACAGTTGAATATATTTTTCTATCTTCACTTTGGTTGGTTTGTGTTGTCTTGGTCTTGACCTCACGAGAGCACCAGAGCGAAGCGGGAGCAACAGAGACCCTAGGAAGTGATACAAAGGTATGTTACTTGTTCCTCCCTATTAGCTAATTCAATGGTCAAAACTTAGGGAAAGAGTCATGTCCTGTCCTGTTTTGTTCTAGATCCAGGTGGATCTAGGGAGATCTCTTAGTGTCCGCACCTACCGATTAGTCCGATAACAAGGAGATGAAGCGCCAAAAGTCATGTGGGCCCGGTTTGGGTAAGTTAGTACATTAACTTCCCGGGGTCGTAACTTTTGCATACGATCTCCGTTTTAGGCGTATGATAGCCCGTTGGAAAGGTATCGTCGAGGAGATTCATTTTGGGGCCTCAATCATACTATAGGCCATCATTGAAAATCTATATCCCGAAAAACCTTCATTTAGGCCCTCAAAATGGCCCCAGAATTGAAAACTGCTAAAAATAGTAAATTGCCAAAATTGCCAGAAAACTGTTTTGAGCCAGTTGGAAAAGGTGGGTGGCCACTGATATCCATATGGATCACTCATAATGACCTTCATGTGTTCTAAAATATGTTTTAGGAATATTTTCCTGCCTCATTTTGATTTGATGATATCTCAAACGAAGATCCAATTTAGTAAATAATTTTTCTCCATGCAATTCATCTAATAATTCATCAATGACAAGGATAGGAAGCTTATCTTTGCTAGTCATTTTGTGGAGTTGTCTATAATATGGACACATATGCAATGAACCATCCTTTTTTGTAAGCAACACCACTCTTGAAGAGAAAGAAATTTGGCTAGGTTGAATGATTCCAACCTCTAGCATTTCCTAGATCATGTGCTAAATCTCACTCTTATGTGCATATGGATACCTGTAATGCCTAATGTTAGGTGGTACACTCCCTAGTTGCAAATGAACAACATGGTCATGATCTCGAGCATGTGGAAGACCCTTCGACATTTAACAAATACCTTGGAATGATTGTTGATAACTATTTGGAGGTCTATGTAGAATGTGGTGAGTACTTGCACAAGAGATCTAGCCAACAAAAGATCAAACACAACTTGAAAAATAGAGAATATGAGACAAAAGTTGGAGAGAAACGAATAGAAAATGTATTAACCAAATGAATGAATGATAATTTACACATGATACTCTGTATAGCTCAACTAATGAGCACTGGAAGAGAATCCAATGCATCGTAGTGGTGGTATAGAGAGATATGGACACACACATGCAGTTACCGGAGTTAACAAACACCTAGTCCTAGTTAATTAGTCATGTAGTCTTCAGTTAACTGAGTCACACGTGTGGAAGTGAGAGAAACACATGCAACTGTTGGTGATAAAACTGAGGTTTCCATGCATGAGTGACTTCCACTAGTATAACTAAGTGTAACTGATTCTAAATTGAAGAGAATATTCTCCTAGAATGTAGGAGAGGTTCCTAAAAAATAGGAGACCCAAAATAATGACTAATAAACACAAGGAAATAAGGAGAAATATCCTAGGTGTGTGTAATATCTCCAACACCCCCACTGAACACTACTATGGGGTAATGAAGAATGGGTACCAACAACTAAGGCCATGTTAGGTACCCATGAACAATGCAACCAATGAACACTAAAAATAAAGTGAGGAAAGAGGGAAAACCTCATGGGAAACCCCCCCCTCAAAGTACAATGTATCAAAAGAAGAGAAAGACAATTGCTAGGAAATTGTGTCCTTCACTCTAAGACGATCGTGCAGAGAGTAAAACTTCTTCTCAGTGAAATTCTTGGTGAATATGTCAATAGTATATTTAGAGGAAGGACAAAGCTACATGTCGATGATCCTCTCGTGGACTAAATCTGTGATATATTTCATATGGATCTCAATATGCTTTGTTCGCTTCCGCTGCGCTGGGTCTATACAAAACTTGAGAGTACTCTCATTGTCACATCAAAAATAGTTGGTCTGTGGAACTGGATTCCCAACTCTGTAAGGAAGTTCTATAACCACAATGCCTACATGGTAGTGTTAACTACTCCTCTGTACTCGACCTCGGATGAAGATACAGAAATAACAGACCACTTCTTGCTAGACCAACATATAGGCCCCGAACCCAAATTGAGAGTGTATCCGGATGTGGACTTACGATCAGTGTTGTCGCCTACCCAGTCAAAATCTATGAATCCTATGAGATCCAACTTGCAACCTGTTGCATAATGGATCCCATAACTGATGGTGCCCCAAACATACCGAAGGATATGTTTTGCAACCTTTCAGTGTAACTCATGTGTCTCCTACATGTACCTGGAGACTGCTCCCACTACATATGATAGTTCTGGTCGGGAGTGGGAGAGATACAACAAAATCCCCACTAGCTGTCTATACAGAGTGTTGTCAACCAATGGAGTGTTCCCACCATCTTAAAGTCTCACCCCAGATAGGAAGGGGGTAGGGGCAGACTTGTAGTCTTTCATGTGAAATATCTCCATGAGATCCTGAGCATACTTGGATTGAGATATCTTGATGCTTGAAGCATCCTGACTAATCTCGAGATTAAGGAAGTAATTGAGTGGACCCATGTCTATCATCAAAAACCTGTCATGTAGAATCCTCTTCACCGCAACAATCGATAAATTCAAGCAGCCAGTGATCAAAATATCATACACATAAAAAACTAGAATCAAAAGTGAATCAATATTCCTAAGCATGCAGACATTTGGATTATATTTGCATCTCAAAAAATTCTTTGGAAACAGGTAGGAGTCCATCTTGGCGTACCATGCTCTCGGTGCCTACTTGAGGCCATAGAGAGACTTCTTGAGCCTACAAACCAAAGATGAATCATGTATGAAGCCAAGTGGATGCTCCATGTAAATATCCTCTGAGAAATCTTCATGAATAAATGCATTCTTCACATACATCTAATGGAATTCCCATCCTATGGATGCCGCAATAGCAAGTGCCAAATGAATGGATTCCATCTTCACTACTAGAGTGAATGTCTCATCGTAGTTTATGCCATGAACATGCGGAAAACCTTTGGCAACTAGTCTTTCCTTGTATATGATAACCTGTCCATCCGCTGTGCTCTTTGTCCGGTAGACTCATCTACATCTGACAAGCTTCCTTCCGGAAGGAAGTGAAACTAGTTCCCAAGTCTAGTTCTCGAGGAGGGAGTTGTACTCCTCCTGCATGGCTGATTCCCAAAAGGGATTCCCTGTAGCCTCACCATAGGTCTGCAGGTATGAATATTGAGCCACATAACAATGCATAGGAAACATGGGCTTAGTGGTTGTGAGTACATGAGGGGGCTCCTCGAACTGAGATCGAGTCCTACTGAGATCCACTAGATCCCCAACAAGATCTCTTGCATCCCGAAGAGTGGTCTGTGCCCACTTGGTCCTCTACTATGGCTCCTCATCTTCCTATACAAACTATGCATATGCATGTTTTGAATCCTTTAAGTCTATATCAGAACTCAGATCTGAAGTAGATTCTGAATGTGCAGACTCATAATCTCAAATTGGTGGAAGGGAAAAAGTACCTACATGAGGCTCATGTGGAGCATGCGAGAGACTTTCCTTAAACTGAACACTATGCTCAATGATGAGCTGGTCTATAGAGG
>JASDQU010099786.1:547132-605046 GCA_032191745.1 Picea mariana | reverse complement strand
TTTGAATCCTTTAAGTCTATATCAGAACTCAGATCTGAAGTAGATTCTGAATGTGCAGACTCATAATCTCAAATTGGTGGAAGGGAAAAAGTACCTACATGAGGCTCATGTGGAGCATGCGAGAGACTTTCCTTAAACTGAACACTATGCTCAATGATGAGCTGGTCTATAGAGGCATCAATGAGTTTGTATCCCTTCACACCGTCTAGATATCCAACAAAGATACACACAATACTACAAGAATCAAGTGATTTCATCTTTTCAGAGGGAATCTGGGCCCATGCACATGAGCCGAAGACATGAAAGTGGGTGACTTCCGGTTTGTTGCCACTCCAAGCCTCGAAAGGAGTCACGTCGTTAACATATCTATGAGGGGATCTATTTTGAATGTGATTGGAACAGTTAAGTGCCTCAACCCAAAGCATGGGAGGAAGTGATCTTGCATGCAACATGCAAGAGGCCATCTCTTTGAGAGATCTTTTTTTCCACTCAACAACCTTGTTCTACTGCAAAGTATATGGTACTGTGTGCTGCAACTGTATCCTATCCTCAAGACAAAGATTTTGAACATATATGTTTATGTACTCCCCCCCATTATTTGTACGGAGGGATTTGATATTTCTCCTTGATTGAGTCTCAACAAGTGCTTCAAACTCTTTGAGATGCTCCAAGACCTCATATTTCTGCCTGAGAAAAAATACCCTAGTATAACGTGAGTAAACATCCAAAAATATGATCATGTACCTTGCCTAGCTGATGGATGGATGCGAGAATGGACCCATGAGATCAATGTGAATCAAATTTAATGGAGAGGAGGCCCTACGAGCCTTCCCCTTCCCGAAATTCTCTTGAGGGTGCTTTCCAAGGACACATCCTTCACAAACCCCTTTGGAAAAGTGGATATCAGGTAATCTGGTGACCATCCCTTTCTTGCTAAGCTATTGCATGTACTCGAAGTTCATGTGACCAAATCTCTCATGCCATAGTCTACTATTGCCATCAACATGCATAAGTAGTACATAAGAATCAAGTTGAATAAACTTAGAAAAAGTGTATAACCTAGATTGATGATCTACCTCCCCGACAATGATCCTGGAGTTGTCTTCCATGTCAAATATAGACACGGATTCTCATGTGAACTCCACCTTTTTTCCTGATCCCGAGTGTGTAATCTGATACACCGAGAGCATATTCATGGAAAGTTAAGAAACATGGAAAACGTTCTAAAAATTCCATGATCTAGTTCTACTCTCCCTTTTCCGGTGACCTCGATTGGAGAGTCATTCCCCATGAGGAAAGAAGGACCATTGCATGCAGTCAAATAAGATAAGATATCCTGTGTTGTATCCATATGGTGGGATGCACCTGAATCCACAATCTAGGCATCAGGTGAAGAGTGTACAACAACTAATGCATGATGATTACCTTTGGGAGCATGATCTTCTGGCTTATTCTTGGCACCCTTGGAAATTTGATCCCCAAGGCTATTCTTTTGAAGAATCTAAGTCATAAGGTCTATTTTCTTCTTCATGCATGTAGATTTTGGATGGAATCCTCGATTTTAGTAGGTACACTTCTGTCCTTTCTTCACTTTTCGACTTTTGGATCCTGAGGAGTCATTGAAGGGTTTGGAGTACCCTTCCTTCTTTTGTTATGCATGCACCTTTTATTTGCCTTTAGTTTTGGATTTCTGATGTTGAGAATTGCTGCCATCATGTGCAGCAAGTGCATGCGCTTTGGAATATTTTATTACACCCATCTTGATGAGTTTGTCTTGCTCCCGAATCAGGGCCTCAATGAAGGCCTCCAAAGAGGGCATAGTCCAAGATGCTCCAACAGTCAACCTCTGAGTCTGGAAATTAGAAACAAAAACTGAATAATCCAGACCAAGTTTTGAAGCAATGGTGAGGACCATTCACTTTTCCTCCTTTGATTTATCAACCCCGCAAGATTTGAGTTGCAACAACAAATCCTTTTACCTTGTGAAGAAATCCTGGATGTTTTCAAATCTTTTAAGATCTAATGCAAGTAATTCCACCTCGAGCATGTGACCTCTCATCTCATGTTGTTTGCCAAATATTTCTTCCATGGTGGTCCAGATCTCGTTTGGAGTTTTGGAAGAAGATACATGAAATAACAACTCAAGGGATATGTGCATGCAAAGGGCTCTGTAAGCCTCATCCATTCTATTAAGGTATTTGGATTTTTCAATGGCTGATGTGGGTTTTTTTTTTCTTTGGCCATGGTTAACCTGTACAATCCTCTACCTCGGAGAAAAATCTCCATCTTTTTATTCCATTTAAAGTAATTGTACGATGTTAGCATGAAAGACGATGGAGATTCCATTCTTCCTGCATTCTTCAATATTCAGTAGCTGTAACTAAAAAATGTTGGCACGCCTTCTTCCTAACAACCTGTGGGCTCTGATACCATGTAGAATGTGGTGAGTACTTGCACAAGAGATCTAGCTAGTAGAATAACGAACACAACTTGCAAAATAAAGAAGATGAGAGAAAATTTGGAGAGAAAAGAATAGAAAATGTATTAACCAAATGAATGAATGAGAATTTACGCATGATATACTTTGTATAGCTCAACTAATGCTCATTGGAAGAGAAGCCAATGTGCCATAGTGGTGGTCTAGATATATCTAGACAGACAGGTAGTTACCGGAGTTAATTGCCACCTAGTCCTAGTTAACTAGTCATGTAGTCTTCAGTTAACTGAGTTACACGTGTGGAAGTGAGAGAAACACATGCAACTGCTGGTGATAAAACCGAGGTTTCTATGCATGAGTAACTTCCACTAGTCTAACTAAATGTAATTGACTCTAAACTGAAGATAATATTCTCCTAGAATGCAGGAGAGGTTCATAGAAAATAGGAGACCCTCAATAATGAATAATAAACATAGGAAAATAAGGAAAAATATCCTTGGTGTGTGTAATATCTCTAATAGTCTAATGGAGCAGAGGATATAGATGTTTGAACATCAAGTGAGCACAATTGTGCAACTACACCCTGAAGTCCCTTTTTGAGTAATTTTTTCATGCTATTAGAGCTTATCACTTTAAAGGGTTTTCGGTGGATACCTCTAAGCTCAATTTCCTTTCCATTTGAGGAAAGTCTCATGAAAAGATCATGAAAATTAAGGGTCATTTTTCCCAGTGATTGCAACCATTGGACCCCTAATACAATATCAACACCCCCCATTTGGATGGAAATCATGGGGATATCCAAAAAATACTCCTCGATGTTGAGCTTAATACTATGGCATTTCCATGAATAATTTATGGTACCTCCATTTGCAATGATTACTTGAAACTCTCATGTAGGATATAAAAAGAAATTGAGATATTTTGCTAATTTGTAATTGATGAAATTATGGGTACTTCCCGAATAAATCAATATTACTACCTTTTTCTTTTTGATGTATCCTTGTATCTTGAGGGTTTGTGGAGTACTTACTACGACCAATGCATGACAATATATTGTTGGAGTAATCTCTTCTAGATCTAGATATTGTCGCAGTTCCAGTTCCTGATATTCTTCCTCTTCACAGTCTATGTAGAATAATTTCTTCTCACCACATTTATGCCCCTTATTGTACTTACTGTCACAATTGAAACATAGTTATTTTTCTCTTCTTTCATCCATTTGTTGAGGCATCAACCTTGTTGTTTGAGGTATGATATCTTCTTCCTCTTCATAGTATATGTAGAATAATTTTTTCTCACCACATTTATGCCCCTTACTGTACTTCTTGTCACAATTGAAACATAGTCCTTTTGCTCTTCTTTCATCCATTTGTTGAGGTTTCAACTTTGTTGGTTGAGGTACACTTGTCTTATGACCCAACGATCTTTGCTTGTTGTGTATGCTCCAATGGTAGACTTGTGTGTAGCCTTATTTTGTCTTGAATATGACGAACATTTTGTATAGCTTCCATAATATTTTTGGATGTCTTAAGAAAATCTCATGTTTGATGTCTTGTTCTAATCCACCCATGTAATCTTCCAACAATTGTTGATCACTTATGTCATCCACGCTTGTGGCCAATAACCAAAATTATGAATTATAATCTTCAAGATCACCTAAGTGCTTGTTTCTTCTTGATTGACTGAAGTAGTCATGTTCCTATAGTTTCCCATATTGTGCTTCTAAGTCTCTTGTAAATAAACACCAAGTATAATGATAACGCGGGGGTTGCCTTTTCACTATCCATTGATACCATTGATATGGTTTTATCTCAAATTTCAAAGTTGCTATGTGAATCCTTTTCTTAACATCCATAATACTATGTAGCTCAAAATATTGCTCCGTTTGGTTTACCTAGGTAAATACCCTTGTTTCATCAAACTTCTTTAATTAAATCTTGGGAAAGTTGAATTTAGGACCCCCACCATAATCAACTCCACTATTAGAGTTAATTCCACTTGAAAATTGCTTATTATCAACAAGTTGTTCAACATGAATACTACATGAACCCTTTATTTTCATGGGTTCTTGGCATTTTGATATCTTCTTTAGGGAGTCTCTCATCTAGAGCATGAAATATTGTGGAACTCGTAGGATTTTGTATTTCTTATTTATTTTCATCCATCTTACTTTTCATATCATCCATCTTCTTCTCCATATGTTCCCACTTTTCGTTGATCTGCTCTTCCATCTTCTTTTTCATTTCCTTTTTTAGGGCTTCTTAAGAATGTGCTAAATCCTCTTGTTTCAACATACTACCATTCATTTCATCCACTGGGTTCTTTAATTGGGATAATATGTTTTCAAAGGCTTCATTTTCTTCATAAGTCATGCTTGTGTTTTTATGAGGAGTACCATTATTGTTTGGAGGAGCCTTTGGAGCCATGTGAGAAAATGATAATTCTCCTCTATTTTCTCTTTATCTCAAATTTTGAATCACCAAAAACTAATTTTCCAATCAAACGTTATGCCACTTGTAAGTTACGTAACTTTTAAGCCCTTAATTTGGAGTCTGTCCTCTTAGCTGACCTTCCTTCTTATGTATTTATGAAATTTCGGTCCTTCTGAGTCTGGAATTTTGGATCGTAGTACTCTGAAATGTCTTCTCTGCAATTCCATAGGTCTCACCAAAATTGGATGTTCCAAGAGAAAGTTAGGGTAACTTTCCCAAACCTTTCTGATTTTTGGCCTTTCTAGGATAACAAACTTATACAGAATTCCACGTGTCCAATATCTACTATCATATTTTGAAAATTGTGCCAGAAAAACCACAGACTATCCTCTTTCCAATGCAATAGGTATCACTAAATTTGGATCCTTTCTAAATAAGATATGACGATTTTACCCGAAACACCTATTTGAGGTACTAGGACTAGTCAAAAACCCTATATTCCACAAGGTGTAACTCTGAAAGTATAATGACTGAGAAGTTGAAATGTTTACCACAGATACCTTGCAATGGCTACTAAATAACCTCAAAGGTTAGCTATATGAATCATCCTAGAAAATAAGTTATAGTGAAAATTCTAAGATGACTTGCTTGGAGAAGAAAAACCCTAAGATCAATGCTATGATACCAAATGTTATGATCCAACACCTTAAAAATGATAAAAAGTCAAGAAATTACAATCCACTTTGAGGGGGAAACATCCTTTTATCATACATACAATTCAGAATACAATATTAGATGATATAAGATGCTCCTAAGACTAGGTCTCCTTGATATATATATATATATATATATATATATATATATATATATATATATATATATATATATATATATATGAGACAAAGGGGTACAATTATGATGAAATGGTGCAATGAAGGGTTCTAGACGACCTACACATATAACACTAGGAATGTAGTAATTCAATATCTAGGGATTAATAAGTGGTTTTATACATAACATGGGGCTTTATCTAGTGTATAACATGGAACCTCTTTTGTGTTTTCTTGAAGTTCCTTATGGATTCTCACTCTCTTCTAGTTTTGAGATTATCACAAAATTTAAATAAGATATAGTGTGTGGTTCTCCCATGTCCTTCATTAACCATAATCTATTTAGGGTTGAAGAAAAACCTAGTATGGGAGAATCTATCTGGGTTTTAGGGTATCGAATTGGGAAGGGTTGTGTTTTGAACTCTAACGTTTCCCCCTTAGAAGACACTAGCTAGGATTTTAATGGATCAAAACCTTTTAATTCCCTACTCGATGACTTTGAGGACATGTCTTCTCTCCTAGCAAAGGACCATAAGAAAAATGATCAAAAACCTTCCTAGAAATCCTCATACCATTTGAGATCTAAGAAAGAATTGGAGGTGGAGTTAGAGGGTCTAGTCGGGGGAGGGATTGACTCTTGTAAGAACTTGTCTTCCATTGTTGGAAGGAAATCTCATTTTTCCTTGACTATGTCCCAAGAAAAGAGGGAGATCAAGGAAGGTAAACATACCACTATAAGGGGGGGATAATTAGATCAAGGAAGGCCCAACAAAGATTTAAAAAATAATAATCCTTCTTCTCACTAGATGTTGTAGGGTTATCTAGTGGTTTAGTTTCAGGGTGGAATTCTAAGTTTGGCTCATCTCTTCATCAATTTTGACCTTAGGAATTATTTTGGACCTAAAGGCTAAACATATTGGGAAAGACTTAAGACCGCTTAATGTTTATAGGCCTTATGGTGATAAACGACCTTAGTTTCAGGGTGGAATTCTAAGTTTGGCTCATCTCTTCATCAATTTTGACCTTAGGAATTATTTTGGACCTAAAGGCTAAACATATTGGGAAAGACTTAAGACCGCTTAATGTTTATAGGCCTTATGGTGATAAACGACCCTTTTAAAAAGGCCTCATGGACTGGGGCTTTATTACTAGGGATAATGTTGTTTTGGAAGGATATCTAAACCTAACCCTAAACCTAAGGGGGATTTGGGGGGAGGTTTCTAGAAAGGATCCTCTTAGAGATTTTTTCTTGTAGTGGTTTGAAACACAACACCTGATCAATGTAGAATTTGTTAAGGTTATTCCTAACTAGAGGAATGCAAAAAGAGGCCATGAGGGGGTGTCCAAAAGAATTGATAAATTCCTAATGACAGATATATTATTTAATAAGAATATAAGAATTAAATCCTAGCTGGGCACTAGGGATGCTTCCTATCGCCCCCAATTTTATTAAACTTGGACCTATAAGATTGGAAGCCACCCATTCATCTTAAATTTAACCACACTTGGTTGTTGGAAGAAGATTTTAGGAATTTAATTGTTAAGAATTGGAAGCCTTAAAATATTAAGAAGGGAATAATGCAATGGATGAATTTGTAGATAACTTGAAAAGAACCAAAGATGCTATGAAAGGTTGGGTTAAAAATCTTGTAGCTAAGATTAAAAGGAACCTCAAAAAAGTAGAAGAAGGCATCTCTGCACTTTTTGAAAATAATGAGTGTTTTTAGAGGAAGAAGCCAAGAAATTGAATGATCTCGAGGGAAAGAAAAAATGAAATTTTGAAAGACATAAAAACAAAGCTCCGTGGATAAGGGAAGGAGATAGTAATATTTTTTTTCTTCATAATTTTACTAGCCACATAAAAGACATTAACACTATTTTTGGATATCACTATTCCAAATGGTTCTATGGTTATCCCTTTAAAGATATAAAAAAGGCTATACAAAAACATTTCAAGTATTTGTTTAAGGAGCTAGAAACTGAAGAAATTATAAAATATTAAGTCTTTTTCCTTGTCTCATAGATAACGAAATGAATAAGGATTAAGGAGCTAGAAACTACTAACATTGGAGAAATTATAAAAATATTAAGTCTTTTTCCTTGTTTCACAGATAACGAAATGAATAAGGATTTAAAGGCTAAAATTACAATGGAAAATCTAAAGTTTGTTATTTCCTCTTTCGATAAAGGGAAGAGTCCCGGGCCTAGTGGTATGTCAGTGAAATTCTACCTTAATTTTAATTATTTAGGAACAAGATCTGCTACAAGTTGTTGAAGAATCCAAGCATTTGGGAAAGTTTCGAGGGAATTAAATACCACTTTCATAACACTCATTCCCAAAAAACAAGACTCTGTTAGTTTTGAATATTCCCAAAATCTTTGCTAACATATTGAAGGCTGTTTTTTCAGGTATTGTGTTTGATGAATAGTTTGGATTTCTTTTTAACTACCAAATTTGTGATGTGGTTGGATTAGCACGAGGATGAATGAATTATGTTAAGACCCAAAATTACTAGTAGCTAGCCTAAATATAGATTTCGATAATGCTTATGATAGGGCGAATTGGATATTACTTAGATTATTGTTGCTTCATTTGGGTATGAATTTGAGGACTATAAATTGGATCATGGGTTGCTATCATTTCATTTGTAGTGTTGATTAATGGATCTCCTTTTAGCTTTTTTGTTTCTACTATAGGTCTCAGGTAAAGATGCTAGCTATCTTCTTTTATTTTCCTTTTAGTGGTAGAAAGATTAAGTATGTTAATCAAGGATGCAAGAAGGGAAGGAGATCAATGAAGGGGTTTTAAGTTGAAAAATTTGTCTATCTTTTACATTTATTTTTTGTAGATAACATTATGATTTGTGTTCATGGTTCATGTTAGTCCCTAAAGTTGCACTTGATTGCTAAAGGGAAAGCTAAGACATCATTAACTTATTGCAATGATTTTTTATAAATAAAGATTTGGGGTTTTGAAATTGGTTTGAAGGTTAAGGAGTGGTAAAATAACAATATCAATCTTAGATAACAAGAACAAAATCCTATCACACTTGCTTAGTAAATGGTAGTCAACCTGATGAATTGGATAGCAAATTATAACATGAAAGACATAAATATGTAAGTTTCCAATCTGTTCACTCACATAGGAAATCCTTGATCCTAAATATAATTCAAGAACAACAACATGCACTTAAACAAAAATCAGGTTATGAACAAGCAATCAACAAAATCTCCACTGACTTAAATCACAAATAAGATATATCAAATGCTTTGGAGAAGATAAATATGCATTCAAGTAAGAAAATAAAGAATAAAGACAAGAAGAGGAGTCTAACCATCAAATAACCTTTTCCATTTAGTACAAAATGTAATAAGTCTTAGTCTTTACAATCAGAAACATAGTTTTCTTCAAAAATATCACCACTTCCAACCCTTAATTATGTCAACAAGTTGCCTTTTTATACACAACAGTGGTTTCCATAGATCCTATTTCCTAGAAATAGTTTTGATATGATCCTATTTTCTAGCTAGCATCTAAGAGACAAATCCTCTTACATATATTGCATCCGGATCTCCATAACCTAGTCATTAGATAGATGGCTTGACATTTGACTAGTATTGATCTAATAATATAGTTGAATCCTATAAAATAGGATGTTGCAACTGATTGTTGAGTTGGTTCTTCAAAACTTGCTCAAAAAGTGAACAAAACTGTTGTGGTAGACAGATCTATGATTGACTCAAAACATTTCAACAACTGATGGAAAAAATTATGTTGACAAGGTATTCATATGTTGCATATGTTGAGTCACTGAATTCTCCTTTACCTGCAAAATATTCAACCTGTGTATAACCCTTCAAAAACAGCTTCAGGATTTCCATTTCATTTAGAAGTAAGTGCTCCTCCTGTGGACAACATTCAAAATTGTATGTTGCCCTGGTTGTGGAACCTTTAGTGTGGAGTAGGAGATGAACCTTTGATATTTTCTTTCTTCATCTTGGTCTTGAGAACTACATTATGCCAATAGAGATTAATGCTATTTTTCTTCACCTTTTCTTCACATTATGCCAATTGTATGCTTAACAGTCCAATGTTCAAGTGTCAACTTTTCTTGCTTCAGTACTTTAATGGGTTGCCTGCAATTTTTTGTTTTCTTGTCTCAATTGATTTCCCGTTTCTATGGAATGTGCTTCATGGATTTCCTCGGTTGTAGGTCGATTTAGATCAATTGACAACTTGGGCTTTCTAGCTCTAAATTCATACCTGTCCTCTTTTGAAGATGAACCCAATATGATTCCTCTCTTGTGTAATTTTTGGAACTTGAACTTCATGCATATCTGGACATAGTAACTCATCCACCTCAGGGGTATATGTCGGATCTTTCTCCAATTCATCTTCAGAATTAACTGTCTTTGGCACTTGTAATTGATCTTTTGTTTTCTTTGTAATTTTCTCATCATCATCATCATCAAGCACAATGCAATTGTCCTTCTTCACAGAAGGCTTGAATAAGGCTTCAGTTTGAGACTTAATTTATTAGTATCCCTTGTCTTAGGCCTTCTTTTGTAATCCATAACTCTTTCACCCTTTTCCATCTTACTCTGTTTTTTATCAGTGGTCTTGTTCACAGGTTCATTACTATAATCTTTTCCAGGTTCTGGCTTAACTTCTTGCAACTACGTTGTTCTTTGTCTTGCCATCCGCCTTGTACAAATTCTGTCATAACTCTTTATCCATGTTCTAAAACAAGGGATTCATATTCATGTTTGACTTCAACTTCTTGTTGCAGTTGGAGATTCCTTTTGTTAGACCTATTTCTTGTAGATACAGAGGGATCTCCTTGTGACTTTGCATAATTTTTAGAGGCAGTCCTTCTCGTTTTTGAGATTGTAGATTTCTTTTCTAGAGTATTTTGCTATTTAGATCCTTGTTCTTCCAATCTTAATGAATTCAAAAATTCATTCCAAGACATTTGAACCTCACTTAATGCATGCAGAACCATGGTTTTGATTAATCTTTGATGAAACAAACTCTTTCTAGCAGTTTTAGGATGAGTATAAACCCTTTTGAACATCTTTGTTAAACTCTTCAACAAATAAAAGGGTAAACACATATGATTATCACCATTTAAATGCATTGATAACATTATGTGATAACAATGAATAGTTGAAAACCTTCCCTCACAGGTAATGTACCTTCAAATTATGGACAAAGCAGTTTGCCATTCCTCTTTCAACCATTTCTGTGGAATACCCTGGCTCCAATCCAGGTCACGGTGCTCTGGAACAAGAAACTAATTGACTATATTAGTAGGCAAATTATCCTTCTTCCATCATCTCTCTCCATACACAGACACTCTACATGCAGTTGCATTGAAATGTTTAGTAACATGAATCAACAGGTTTCCCAATACTAGCCATCGAAATTCTCAACAAAAATCATGGAGATGTCTTCGTGATACACCTGAAATGTACAACAGAACTCATACCACCCAACGTTCTTGAATTTCTTCAAGATTTCAAGGAAATCTTCGAGCAATTCTACCCCTTCTGGTTCTAATCAACCGATCTGTCCACCGTTTTTTAGGAGCCATAACCTGTAACTGCTAGGGTTTCAAATCAATAATAGATTTGGAGTCTCTTGGATAAACGAGCAATTGGAATAAGCTTATCTATAGGTACAAACTCGATCTCTTTGAATCATCACCTAGACTCAAGTCATGATTTGATCACAATAATTAAATTTGCTCGATCCTCAACATGATCTCGAGTAATTGCTGACGCGATCTCTCAGGATTTAACACATTCATAATAATAAAGATTTCAGGTAATACAAGAATAACGATATTCTTGTAGCGCCTTCCTTTGATTCAAATTTTCAAATTTAAACAAGAAATGGCTCTTAATCACGATGGAAGATACACTAAGAATCTTAATTCAAACTTTATCTCACCAATGCATGACAAAAAATTCTAAAGAAAACAATAAAAGCACACGATAAGGTATATAAGAAATTAGTCAAAGGGGAAAGTTATGCAACCGCAACATGTCATGAAAGGATAATTTGTGAATAACAAGTCAAGACAAATTCAAGGACTAACACTGGCTCCTTTTGGGGATAGTGTTTCATGATGAAACATTAAGAATGTGCAGATCAATGCCTTTCATCTTTCTAGCTTGTCATAAATTGTTACTCATAATCTTTCCCTATTCATTTCCCTTGATGATTGCTTATTCACCAACCAATCAGACTACATCTTTAACTTTAAAGAAAACTAATTACACACCAGTACTTCCATTGGGCCATGGAGTCTTATTTTCTCTAATCCATTAATCACACCAAATCAAAACAAAAACTATATACAAACTGGAAATTTTGGTTTGCTAAAAGAAGTAGTGTTTAAGAAACCGCCCATTTACTGGGCCACCAAAAATTTCAGTATCATCCAAATTGTGCAAGATGAAAGTGTTGTTATTCAATACCTTGGATATTTTGAAAGGACCAAACCATAAATTGTCAAACTTACCATTCTTAGATTTGTCCTCTCTTCTGGCATCCTACCTTAGCACAAGATCTCCCGCTTTAAAACTGTCTTTTTTGGTCTTTTTGTCAAATGTTGCCTTAACTTTACTCTATTAGGCTTCAGACTCTTCATTCAAATTTTCTCTCTTTTGCTAAAATTCAATGATTTGGAAAATTCTTCTTTCAATATCAATTGGTTCTTCTAACTCTTCTTGCGGAAAATTTAATACTGGAAAACCAAGTTGAGTTGGAAGGATTACATCTGTCCCATAGACCAATTGAAAAGGTGAAGTCCCAATAGATTTCTTAGTAATGATTCTATCAACCCATAAGGAAAATTTCAACTTAGAATCCCAAGACCTTTCATTTTTTGTTAACAATTTATTCATGATTATGACAAGACTTTTATTGGAGGACTCTACTAATCTGTTTCCCTGAGGGTAATATGGGGTGGAATGTGACAACTCAACATTGTATTTTCCATAAAATTCAATAATGGAAGCAGACTTGAATGCCTGAGCATTATTAGTAACAAGTTTTCTGGAACATCCAAACCTTGAGAAAACATTTCCTTCAAGAAAACTCACGATGACCTTATCTGTGGAATTCCTTGTAGGGACAACCTCAATCCATTTTGTAAAATAATCAATGGTTGTAAGAATCCACCTATGTTGTCCAGAAGAAGGTGGGTGGATCTCTCCAATGAAATCCAGGCCCCACTGCTGAAAAGGTTCATTTGCAATTACATGTTTCAGGGGTAGGGATAGAAGTTGGTGCTTTCCTGCAAACTTTTGGCATTGTTCACATGCTCTAACCTGTGTAAATACCTCAGAAAATAATACATACCATTAGTAGCTTGCCCTTAGGATCTTGAAAGATGTAGCTTTCCAATGATGATGTTCGCCACAAAATCCTTTATGAAAATCTGCCAAAATTTGTTTGCTTTCTCCCTCATCAACACATTTGATTAGAATTCTATTAGGGTCTCTCCAAAATAGTTCTTGATTAACTATACAATACTTCACAGATTTGAGTTTCAAAGATCTAATTTTAGATTTTTTAAAATCAAGAGGGACTTGGAGATTTTGCAAAAAGTAAACACTGTCTTTATACCAAGGTGAAGAGAGATATTTGTCCATTACCTGAAGGCCCTATCCTTCAGCCCGGAATCTTGATTTATCTAATTGACTAAAAATTTGATGCAAACCAAGAACTTTATAATTTGAGTCAGTAAGTAATTTGACAAGACCCTGTCCTTTGATCAGTTTAGCAGGTTTTATGACCAAATTGTATTCCAAGAGCTTGGTTATCCATTTCCCTCGCTTTCCTTCACTGTTTGGTTAAACAAGAATTTCTTTCACAACACTATTTGGTACATAAGCAATTATTTCAGACTGCAACACATACACCCTGAAGGACTTCAATGCCTTAACCAAGGCATAAGCTTGCTTTTCCATAATGTCATATTTTAAATCTGCACCTCTAAGAGTCTTACTAAAGAAAGAAATAGGTTACTCATACCCTTCATCATTCCTTTGCAACAAAACATCAACAATGGTATCTTCAGATGCAAATGAGAAAATCAGAAACTCTTTCGAGTAATGTAGGATGATGAGAACTGGAGCTTCAATTAAGGATTGGTTTATCCTATCAAAGGAAGACTTTGCTTATGGTGTCCATTTAATTTCTGCATCTTTTTTCAACATGTTGGTAATGAGCTTTATGATTTCAATAAAATTGGGTATGAGCCTCCTTAAAATTTTTATTCTCCCTATGAAGGATTGTATTGCCTTTTTGTTCCTTGGAATGTCAATCTTCTGAATGGCCTCCACTCTCTCAGGATCTATCTTGATTCCTCTTGCATATACAATATGCCCTAGGAGCTTACCTTCAAGCATGAAAAAGTGAGATTTCTTTGGATTTATTGATATTCCATATCTCCTACACTTTTAAACTGTTTTCTTGAGGTGTTGTAGTTTCTCATCATAAGACTTCGAGAAAACAGTAATATCATCTAAATGAATTACCATGAAATTTTCTTTTTCTCCCACAATTGCGATGCCCATGGCCCTCTGAAAAGTATCCCTTGCATTCATCAAACAAAAGGGCATCTTGTCATACATGAAAGTGCCCCAAGGAGTAGTGAAAGCAGTCTTCTTCAAAAACTGATATCTGATTATATCCGGAGTATCCATCCAGCAAGGAGATCCTTTGAGCAACCACTACTCTCTACAGAATATGATCCATCTTGGGCAATGTATAGTTGTCCTTCAAACAACATCTGTTCAAATTATTTAAATCTACATACAACCTTATCTCACCATTCTTTTTTCTGACAGGCACAAGATTAGCCACCCAATATGAGTATCTGAGAGGTACTATGATCTTGGCATCAAGTTGTTTCTTCACCTCTTTTTCAATTATATGAAGCAACATAGGATATAACTTCCTCATTTTCTGCTTAAAAGGTTTAGATCCTGCCTTCAGAGGGATCTTATGATGAATTACTTCTGTATAAAAAATGTTAAGGTCTTCATAAGACCAAGCAAACACATCAAAAAATTCTTTCAATAAGCTGACATACCTCCCCTTCTGTTTTCCAGACAATTCTTTAGATAACTTTATAATATTTGGGTTTGGATCAGAACTGATATTGCAATCAACAACCTTCGTTTCTTGACTTTGAACAACAAACTTCTTATATACATCATTATGGTTGAGCAACCTTTCAATGGGAACCAAACCTTTTGGTAAATGGTTTGTATTCAATTCTACAATCTTGTGACCTACAATTTTATCCTGAAATGGAATATCAGCTTTAATTTCTACATCATCATCTTCATTTTCCTGATCAATAGAGATTGCAGTAAACTCACCAACAGTCTCTAAAATCCTCTTCAATTCCTGATCATCATTGAAAACCTGCCGATATTTGATATTATCTGGAATAGAAGGCCTATGCCTTACTTCAATTTCATATCTCAGTTTTGAAAACATAGGAGTTTTGAAATTGCTATCTGCCAGGGCTAAAGAATCAATTTGTTGGTTCAGACTTCTCTTGAAAAAGGTTATATTAAAATCTAGAAAAACGTTTTCAAAAAGGTCCCATAACTCATTTCTATACTACTTCAATCTTTGATGTTTTGTCGGATACATATTTATGATTGGATGAATAATAAACTCTGAATCTCCAAAAACAACAAGTTTATCAATCCCCATTTCCTTTGCAGCCCTTAATCCCAGTAGTAAGGCCTCATACTCTATAATATTATTGGTGGCATCAAATTCTAATTTATATAACAGAGGGATGACTTCCTTGGGAGGAGATATGAATACAACCACAGCTCCAGATCCTTCCTTTGAACTAGAACCATCAACAAACATCTTCCAAACTGCATGTTCAACCTCTTTTTCTTGGCTATTTACATATCTGATTGCTAATGGATCAAGGGCATCACCACTGATATGAAACATGGATGATCCGATTTCATCTTCAACTACATAAATGGGGTGATTTCCATGATTTTCATGATGACTTACAAGATAAGCTAGTATGACTTCCCTGTAAAACCTTCAATGTTATCCCCCCAAAAAAGGTATAGTAGCATATGTAAGGTTCATATCCAATGAGCCTCCTACCTTCTTAGCCGAAGATCTATATAGTATCATACCAAATTTAGGTGGTATATCAGCAACCACCACATCCATGACCACACTTTTCATAGGCAACTCAGATAAGGTGACAATGAGGTCTTTAATCACTGCTAAACATTTAACCTTTTTAGAACCAAAAGACTTTAAGTCTTGGTAGGGATTAGTGATGTCCAAAACTAACTCATCCATCACTACCTTAGCCATGACATTGTGTGAAGCTCCTGAATCCATAAGGCAGCTATGCAAAATTTTCTCATGAACATTCAAATATATATAAAATGGAGGAGAAATATCAGATCAATTTTCAATATGTGGGCCAATGGTAATAGTAGGATTTTCGTCTTCAAGACTTATAGTATCATAAGAAGTTACATGAGTAGGAGGTTGTAAGGATTTCAGAATAGTCTTTTTAAAAGGATCAATCTTCATTAATTCTATCAAAGGTATGGATATTTTAAGCTTATTGATCTCATGTTCCAAACTAAAAGAAATAGATTGCTTTTCTGCTTCTTTTATTCCTATAACACTAACCTTGACAAGATGTTGTTGTTGCTGATCTGATTTGTTCTCTACTTCTTTACTGGGTACCTGTTTGACTGGTGCACTTGTTTTCTATGTCTGAAATGTTGTATCTGCCTTTGATCCACTTGGTCTAGGTCCAAGATCATATTTCTTCTTAGGTTCATTCTGAAAAATTTCTTCTCCATCATCCTCATCAAACTGATTCAATGTAAGGGAGTTTCAGTATTCTTGTTGCATTAGATGAGGTGAAGGCAAATCAATATCATGTAAATGAACTGCAGAATGATCTTCAATGTCATCAACCTCTTCAGTTTTTTCTACTACATTATTTTGAAAGGGAGGTAATACCCTTTGATCATCCTGATTCCTCCTTTCCCTTTGCATCATTTGAGGTGCATTTGATGGCCTTCTAAATTGATTAGGGTTCCTATTTGCTTCTTCTTGAACAAGCCTATTTGGTGTCGTAGCTTCCAATTTTAATGTAACAAGCTCATATGTCAAAGTTTTCAACATTTTGGCCATTTCATCTATTTTAGGATTTGATGATGAATGGGCAGAAGATGTAAGTTCTTCCTTTTGTTTCTTCTGATCTCTATAAGATTTTGATTTTAATCTTTCAGCTGCTGAAATATTTTATTCTGCTTCAATAGAAACCTCTTGCATCAGACTTACAGTGACAAACCTTCTTTATCTTAACAAGAGGGAGAACTCAACATCAAAATCATAGGCAAAAGTGAGTTTTTCAGAAGTTTCAGAGGGTTTAATTTCATCAGTTATTTTACTGCACATTTTGTTGAACCATTTGGTAAATTCAGAGACAGACTCACCTTGTTTTCCCCTTAGAGCTCCAAATTCAGTAATATAGTACAATTAGTATTTTTTTTCTCCCCATTGTTTTAGAAAAAAACATCATCTAAGGAATCAATTTCTGCAATAGAATAGGCAGGGAGACCTCTTAACCATTTCCTTACCTCCCCATCCAAACTCTATACAAATAACCTCATCCAAACATCTGTGTGTTCAACATTAAATTTGTCTGCAAAGATGTAAAAAGAGGACAAATGTTCTTCAGCTGTTACTTCTCCTTATCCATTAAAACTAGGTGAGTATATCGTATAGTCTACATCTAGGAAATCATATAACACTTGAGGTTACACCAGGGGTGCATACCTAGCAGCTATGATAGCGTCCATTCTATTGATAACCATGGTGTGAGCAACTGCAATAGGAGATTTAGGAGGAGAAGATGACTATGAAATATGAGGCGAAAGGAGAGTATGAACTTTAGGAGGTGATGAAGGCTGAGAATGGATCTGCTAAGATTCTAAGAGTCTTTCAATAGCCAAAATATTATTGAAAATTTGAACTTTAGGTTTCACTCTCTTAGAAGTGCAAATGTGAGATAAAGATGAGGATAATATCTGGTCAATTTCTTCTTTGGTATGTGCATGAAACTCACTTAGGGTTTCAGATGTGAAGGTGATATCTTCTTCTTCTGGTTTGATCAGTTCATAAAAATCTTTCCATTGTTCTACTGTCAAATCATTAATAGAGATTGTTGTAGGAAGAACTAATTTTGAAGGATGTGCAACAAGTTTTTCCTTAATTATAGGCACTAATTATTCTTGAGAAACAATAACGGGTACTTGGGACTCATAAATGGTTTCTCCAAAAAAATCAGATTTACCCTTTGAAGATGAATATTGACCTGGAGTTTCTCAATATTTTTTTAGGATCTGATACAGATGGAATTGGCTTAGGATCAGGATTGGCTCTAGTCACTTTCCTTTTTGAATATGAAGTTGATACTAAGGTTTTGGTGGGCTTAGGATTTGATATCTTCGCTTCTCTTTTAGGAGCCAAATCTTCAGTAATGGAGTCGCAAGGTGAAAAAATATGCAGTCTACTTTTGTATCCAACTCTTGTTCACCATCAAGAGCTAGTTTATATCAATGTCATTCTTCCCAGGGAAAATAACTTCCTTCCTTAATCCCTGACAACGACGCCAAAATATGTTAGTCCCTAAAGTTGCACTTGACTGCTAAAGGGCAAACTAGGGCATCATCAAGTTATTGCAATGGTTTTTTATAAATAAAGCTTTGTTTGGGTTTTGAAATTGGTTTGAAGGCTAAGCAATGGTAACATAACAATATCAATATCATATAACAAGAACAAAATCCTATCACACTTCCTCAGTAAATGGTAGTCAACCCGATGAATTAGATAGCATATTATAACATGAAAGACATAAATATGTAAGTTTTCAATCTGTTCACTCACATAGGAAATCCTTGATCCTAAATATCATTTAATAACAAGAACATGTACTTAAACAAAAATTAGGTTATGAACAAGCAATCAACAAAATCTTCATTTGATTAAATCATAAACAAGATATATCAAATGCTTCACAGAAGATAAATATGCATTCAAGTAAGAAAATAAATAATAAAGACAAGAAGAGGAGTCTAACCATCATATAGTCTTTTCCATTTAGTACAAAATGTAATAAGTCTTAGTCTTTACAACCAGAAACAAAGATTTCTTCAAAAATATCATCACTTCCAACCCTTAATTCTATCAACAAGTTGCCTTTTTATACACAACAGTGGTTTCCATAGATCCTATTTCCTAGAAACAGTTTTGATATGATCCTATTTTCTAGCTAGCATCTAAGAGACAAATCCTCTTACATATATTGCATTTAAATCTCCATGACCTAGTCATTAGATAGATGGATTGACATTTGAATAGTCTTGATTTGATAAGATATTCAGATCCTATAAAATAGGATGTTGCAACCGATTGTTGAGTTGGTTCTTCAAAACTTGCTCAAAAAGTGAAAAAAACTGTTGTGGTAGGCAAATCTATGATTGACTCAAAACAATCAACAACAGATGGAAAAAAGTTTGCTGACAAGGTATTCATATGTTGCATATATCGAGTCACTTTATTCTCCTTTACCTACAAAATCTTCAACTTGTGTATAACCCTTTTAAAACAACTTTAGGATTTCCATTTCATTTAGATGTAAGTGCTCCTCCTATTGATAAAATTCAAAATTGTATGCTTCCCTGGTTGTGGAACCTTTGGTGTGGAGTAGAAGATGAACCTTTGATATTTTCCTGCTTCATCTTGGCCTTGAGAACTACATTATGCTAATAGAGATTAATTTTCATTTTCTTCACATTTTTAAGCAGTTTTCGCTGATCCTTGCACTTTGTTTTAAGCTTCTGCATTTTTTCTTGTTGCTTATCAGTCCAATGTTTAAGTGTCAAATTTTCTTGCTTCAGTGATTTAATGGTTTCCTGCAATTTTTTGTTTTCTTGTCTCAATTGATTTCCTGTTTCAATGGCATGTCCTTCATGGCTTTCATTTGTTGCAGGTCGATTTAGGTCAATTGACAACTTGGGTTTTCTAGCTCTAAATTCATACCTTTCCTCTTTTGAAGATGAACCCAATATGATTTCCTCTCTTGTGTAATTTTTTGGAACTTGAACTTCATGCATATTTGGATATAGTAACTTATCCACCTCAAGAGTATATGTCAGATCTTGCTCCAATTCATCTTTAGAACTGATTGTCTCTGGCACTTATAACTGTTCCTTTGTTTTCTTTGTAATTTTCTCAACATCATCATCATCAAGCACAATGAAATTGTCCTTCTCCAGAGAAGGCTTGAATAAGGCTTTGGAATTCATCCTTAATTTATTAGTAGCCATTGTCTTAGGCTTGCTTTTGTAATATGGAACTCTTTCACCATTTTCTATCTTACTCTATTTTTTATCAGTGGTCTTCTTCACAGGTTTATTACTATAATATTTTCCAGGTTAGTGCTTAACTTCTTGCAGCTGTGTTGTTATTTATTTTTCCATCTGCATTGTACAAAATCTATCAAAACTCTTATATCCATGCTTAGAAACATGGGATTCAGATTCATGTTTGATTTCAATTTCTTGTTGCAGTTGGAGCTTCCTTTTGTTAAACCTAGTTCTTGTAGATACATAGGGGTCTCCTTGTGACTTTGCAAGATTTTTAGAGGCATTCCTTCTCATTTTTGAGATTGCAGATTTCTTTTTTGGAGTATTTCTCTATTTAGATCCTTGTTCTTCCAGTATTAATGAATTCAACAATTCATTCCAAGACATTCAAACCTCACTTAATGCATGCAGAACCAAAGTTTTGATTAAGCTTTGATGAAACAAGCTCTTGCTAGTAGTTTTAGGATGAGTATAAACCCTTTTGGAAATATTTGTTAAAATCTTTAGTAAATAAAAGGGTAAAAACATAGGATTATCACCATTTAAATGCATTAATAATCGTATGTGATAATAATGAATAATTGAAAACCTTCCCTCACAGGTAATGTACCTTCAAATTATGGCCAAAGCAATTTTCCATTCCTCTTTCAACCATTTCTGTGGAATACATTGCCTCCAATCCGGGTCATGGTGCTCTGGAAAAATAAACTGATTGACTAGATTAGTAGGTAGCTTATCCTTCTTCCACCATCTCTCTCCATACACGAACACTCTACATGTATCTGGAATGAAATGTTCAATAACATGAATCAACAGGTTTCCCAATACTGTTTCGTAGCCATCAAAATTATGAGAAAAAATCATGGATATGTCTTCGTGACACCCCTGGAATGTACAACATAAATCATACCACCCAACGTTCTTGAATTTCTGTAATATTTCAGGGAAGGCTTCGAGCAATTTTACCCCTTCTGGTTCGAATCGACTGATCTGTCCACCATTTTTAGGAGCCATAACCTGTAACTTCCAGGGTTTCAAATCAATAATAGATTTGCAGTCTCCTATATAAATGAGCAATTGGAAGAAGCTTCTCTATAGGTACAAACTCAATCTCTTTGAATCATCACCCAGACTCAAGTCATGATTTGATCACAATAATTAAATGTGCTCAATCCTTAGCACGATCTCGAGTAATTGTTGACACGATATTTTGAGATTTAGCACGTTCATAATAATGATGATTTCAGGTGCTATAAGAATAATTCTTGTAGCGCCTTCCTTTGATTCAATTTTTCAAATTTAAATAAGAAATGGCTCTTAATCATGATGGAAGATACTCTAAGAATATTAATTCAAACTTTATCTCACCAATTCATGACAAAAAATGCTAAAGAAAACAATAAAAGCACACCATAAGGTATAAAAGAAATGAGTCAAAGGGGAAAGTTAGGCAACCACAACATGTCAGGAAAGGATAATTTGTGAATAACAAGTCAAGACAAATTCAAGGACTAACACTAGCTCCTTCTGGGGATAATGTTTCATTATGAAACATTAATAATTTGTAGATCAATGCCTTTCATCTTTCCATCCTATCATAAATTGTTACTCATAATCTTGCCCCGTTCATTCCCATTGATGACTGCTTATTCACCAACCAATCACACTGCATCTTTAACTATAAAGAAAACTAATTACACACTAGTACTTCCATTGGGCCATGGAGTCTTATTTGCTCTAATCCATTAATCACACCAAATCAAAACAAAAAATATATACAAACTGAAAATTATGGTTTGCTAAAAGAAGTAGTGTTTCAAAAAACACACATTTACTAGGCCACCAAAAATTTCAGTATCATCCAAATTGTGCAAGATGAAAGTTTTGTTATTCAGTACCTTGGCTGTTTTGAAAGGACCAAACCATAAATTATCAAAATTATGATGCTTATATTTGCCTCTCTTCTGGCATCCCACCTTAGCATAAGATCTCCTGCTTTAAAACTGTCTTTTTTGGTCTTTTTGTCAAATGTTGCCTTAAATTTACTCTGATAGGCTTCAGACTCTTCATTCAACTTTTCTCTCTTTTTCTGGACTTCAATGATTTGGAAAATTCTCCTTTGAATATCATTTGGTTCTTCCAACTCTTCTTGCAAAAATTTTAATACTGGAAAACCAAGTTGATTTGGAAGGATTGCATCTGTGCCATAGACCAGTTGAAAAGGTGAAGTCCCAATAGATTTATTAGTACCGATTCTATCAACCCATAAGGCAAATTTCATCTTAGAATCCCAAGACCTTTTATTTTCTGTTAACAATTTCTTCATGATTCTGACAAGGCTTTTATTGGAAGACTCTGCTAATCCATTTCCCTGAGGGTAATATGGGGTGGAATGTGACAACTCAACATTGTATTTTCTTGAAAATTCAATCATGGAAGTAGAATTGAATGCCTGAGCGTTATCAATAAGAAGTTTTCAGGGACATCCAAACCTTGAGAAAATATTTCCTTCAAGAAAACTCATGATGACCTTATCTGTGGAATTCCTTGTAGGGACAGCCTCAATCCATTTTGTAAAATAAGCCTTGGCTATATGAATCCACCTATGTTGTCCAAAAGAAGGTGGGTGGATCTCTCCAATGAAATCCAAGCCCCACTGCTGAAAAGGTCCATTTGCAATTACATGTTTCAGGGGCAGGGATAGAAGTTGTTTTCCTGCAAACTTTTGTCATTCTCACATGTTATAACCTATGTAAATACCTCATAAAATAATACATGCCAATAGTAGCCTGCTCTTAAGATCTTGAAAGCTGTAGATTTCCAATGATGATGTCTACCACAAAATCCTTTATGAAAATCTATCAGAATTTGTTTACTTTCTCCCTCATGAACACATTTGATTATAATTCCATTAGGGTCTTTGCAAAATAGTTCTTGATTAACTATACAATACTTCACAGATTTGAGTTTCAAAGATCTAATTTAGATTTTTCAAAATCAGGAGGAACTTGGAGATTTTGTGAAAAGTAAACAATATCTTTATACCAAGGTGAAGAAAGATATTTGTCCATTACATGAAGGCCCGATACTTCAACCTGCAATCTTGGTTTATCTGATTGACTAAAAATGTGATGCAAACCAAGAAATTTATAATTTGAGTCAGTAAGTAATTTGGCAAGACCCTATCCTTCGATCAGTTTAATAGGTTTTATGACCAAATTGTGTTCCAAGAGCTTGGTTATAAATAAGTTTTTCTTTTGCAGGAAGGTGTCTTAACCAAACAAGAATTCAAAGGAGGCACTCTTTGTTTAGTGTCTGAAAAATCTTTGTATTAAGCATCCTTTACTATTTGATTATGTTGAAGAGATCTTTTGAGACCTTTTGGGTACAATCTTGAAGGTCCTCAATAGGTTATTAATGCTATGATATTAGTTTCTTCAAGATACTGAAGGAAGACTATAATAAGTAGACTTAGTCTCTTATGTTTTTTATTAGGTAGTGAAAAAATAGATATAGACCTTAGGTCTTGAGTTCATCTAGGACAACTATATGTATATTTTGATTTCAACCTCTAAAATATAAAATTATAGATTTTTTTCTTGGAAAAACAAATGTTTGTATGATATATTAAATTACAACAAATCCTGGGAAGAGCATATACAACATATTAACAAGGTCTTACAATTATTGGAGGAGCAACAAATATGTGCTAAGCACTCCAAGTGTGCCTTTAGGGTTAAATAAGTGGAATTTTTGTGGCATATTATATCTTATGAAGGTGTTAAGGTGGGCCCTAGAAAAATTTAAAGAACATTAATAACCCTAGAGAATATTATGGTATTACTGCAAGTTTGTCAAGAACTATGGTTGAATTGTAGCATCTCTAACAAAAAAACCAAAAAATGAAGCATTTTCTTGGACTCGGGAAGCCATTCAATCTTTTTGGAAACTTAGGGGGGCCACATGTAGCATTCTATGCTATTGGCAATGCCTGACTTCATAATTTTTTTTATTGTGGAGTGCGATGCCTTGAGGCATGGTAATATTGGTGCAATTTTAATGCAAGAAGGAAGGTCCCTTACCTTCAAATCTAGACAAATTAGCAGAAATAACTCAATCAAACCCATTTATGAGAAGAAAATGTTGTCCATACTACATGCATGCAGTGATTCCCTTATCTAATAGGTAGACACTTCAAGGTAAAACACATCATGGTATGAAGTACTTCTTAGAACAATAACTGCATTCATAGGATAAACAAACAAGTGTGCCTAAGATGTTAGGTTATGATTTTGAAATTATCTAAAAAAAGGAAAGTGAATGTGGTGCCTAATCTAATTTTAAGGAAAGAAGAGGACACTTAAGGCTTACTTTTTTCTAATTCCATTCTACAAGTTGATTGGGGATCAAAAGCAAGGATCATATAGAAATAAGACTAGCAAACATGGAATCTCATTCAAAAATTGCAATAGGACCCTAGTGCATTGGATAATTTTACCTTGAATAATGATCACTTATATTTATGTAAGAAATCCCAACTGAAACATAAATTCTTTTATCAATCGCGTACTTCTCCTAGAGATGCACACTTGAAATTTTTGAAAGCTTATCACATAATTATGCATGAGTTTTTCTAGGAGGTTCTTAGAGTCGACGTTCAAAATTTTGTTGTGAAGTGTTTGGTTTACTACCAAAACAAACAAGACAGAATCAAGACCCAAGTCTTCTAGAACCCTTAGCCATACCAAGCCAATATTGTGAAGTGGTATTAATTAACTTTATTGTGGGTCTTCCCAAGTTTAAAGGGAATAATTTCATCATGGCAGTGGTGTTTCCACTCACAAAGTGTACCCATTTTAGCTCACTATCTCATGCTTTTAAAACAAGCATGTTAGTCACACCACTTAAGGAAACAATTTAGAAGCTACAATGACAATCCCAATATTTTTTTAAGTGACAAAGATGCAATTTTCACTGATAATTTTTGGAGTGATTCATTTTATTGTTTGGGTACTCAACTAAGAAAAAACTCCTCTTAGTACCCCCAAATTGATGGGAAAGCTGAGATTTTGAATTGTTACCTCTAAGATCTACACTTCAAAAGATAATTCCAATCATCAAGTACAAGCCCTAAGGCAACTAGACACCATCCATTATCACCTCGATGCTCATCCTCCCCACTTTAGGCCAACTCTCTCTCGAATCAAGGGGGGAATCCCTTGGATAATTTTTTTAACATGTCTATGAATGATGATATGAAAATCAAGTTAGTGAAGTGAATTTTTCTTAGGGTTTTACAATGTAAAATTGGTGGAATTGAAAAAGACGAGTGCCTTATCATTTGGGTTGTGAAGTTAGGTTAGAAATATGATAAATAAGATTTAAATAGAATAGATAAAATCAACAAAGCTATTAGAAATAATCCCTACCAATTACATCAACCAAATCAATGTGAAAATTGAATAAAATGTTGATAAATATACAACTTCACTTCCAATAAGCATCACCCAAAGTACCATGCAACCATCAATATAAAATAGAACAATAAAACAACATTAAAAAATAAATACAGTTTCTTCATTAACAAATATGATATCATAAAAAAAATGAGAATATCAATATATAATAGCCACAACTCCTTTCTTATCCAAAAGTAACTTCCAAAATAGGTGAAAAATCTCTGGATAAGAAAAGTACACCAACAAACTTACAATGAAATCCTTGCATATCAATTAAACCTACAGACAATAAGAACGTAATTAAAGCATCATGAGCCCTTTCTTCCTTTACTGTAAAAAAAACATGTGTTTGGATTATAGAGGGTTTTCTCCTCCACCTCAATCCATTTTAAGCAAATGAAAATCCCCTCTTCATATAGCTTCCTCTTTCCACACCCTTCATTGAAATATTATAGAGAATAGTCTATAATGTCATAGATCCATCTTTTCCTCCCAGAAATAATAACAATATATCATTAAAAGGTCTCGAAGTCTCCTTGGAGTAGGGTGCCCCTCATTTTGGGTGAAAAAATCCATTAAAGAAGGGTTGAAATATACTCTTGCTGCCATATGCCATACTCTAGAGGACAATACCTCTCCACATGTAATGCTCTTTGATTAATAAGTGTGTAAAGGGTCCACTTGACCCCTCTTCTAGGCAAGTGCTCCTTTCAAACCTTCTTTTCCATTAAATAATGCAATAAAATATAATAGAACACCCTTATGCATGGATCACTTCATTATATGAGAGTCATTAGTACCTTTCATCATGCCATACAATTCTCAAAAAGTGGAGCGCTCGTCTACTCTTATTCTATTTCCATGCTTTAGGTCTTCTAAGATGGTCAACAAGTAAATATATTGAAGGGTGTTCCTAAAAAAATGTGTACTTAACCATGTGTCAACATCCTATGGTAGGGTGCTCATCCTCATAGATACTTTGACCATAATGCATGCCATAAAACTCTCTAGTACCTCCTTATAAGGTGGGATTTCTTCTTTAACCATTTGCAATAGTTCTAGTGGAGCGTGCCACTGGGTCCATATTGCTTGGAAATATGTAGCTTATGCCTCGTACAAGTGAGATGACATGTTGGTCGTGAGAAATGCCTACAATTATGTATATCATGCCTTGGATAATGTGAAATTACTATCACAATGGTGAAACATTTATCAAAACATTCAAATCACCTCCAAATATGGAGAATGTACCTCCAAATATGGAAATGCATCAAAACATGTGATACCTCCACCACGTAAGCAAACAATCCTCCAAATGGTGATAAGAAGATAATGTTCCTTGATCTAGCCAAGCATTATGAACAAGGTAATTCTACGGTAAACACACACAATGTGAGTGGCATTCAAGACAATTCTCACTCAAAGGATTCACACCCTCATCGCTATAATGCTAAGAAACAATGTGTTTTAGAAATCAAAATGAACCATGCATTTTTAGGTGGTAACATAGATAAATGTTTGGATGGTTACTTTGGTTTTTTTCATGTTTGGATGGTTACTTTGGTTTTTTTTAGATATGTTATACAATGTATCAAGTGATTACCTTTGGGAGAGTATGGTATAATATTTCTTTCCATATTTCATCGAAAAATATTCTCATTTATGGCATGGGTATCATTCTCCATTCTTCATATCACCTTTAAGAGGGAAACTTAAGGTTTAAATGGTGAAGGATCATGTCCAACACCAATGATAGGTTACCCAACTCTTGAAGGACAACTTGTCTATAGCACGAAGAAAGATGAAAGAACATGTCCATAAACATCATAGTGAAAGACATTTTGAGGTGGGGGATTGGGTATTTTTGAGGCTACAACCATGCAAACATATAGGATCAAGTAACAAAATAAGAAAAACAATTAGCAGACAACTACTATGGTCTCTATGATTTGTTGTAGAGGATTGACAATATGTCTTAGAGATTTGAGTTTCCTCCTTTATGTGTCCATGTTGTCTTCCAAGTTTCATTTAAAGAAGGTAAATGGTGACAAGATCTCGATTAAGACTACTTTCCTAGAGCTCGATGAAGAAGGAAAATCATACTATAACTAAAATTGTCACTGAAACACAAATCAAGAAACTAAGGCTGGAGGAATTATTGAGTACCTCATTAAGTGGAATAACCTACTGACAAAACATGGGACTTGAGAAGAACAATTCTTCATACAAAAGCATCCACGATTGATCAACATTGAGGGAAATACTTGTTTGAAGGGGAGGGTCACATTATCCCCTAGTCCAATCCCTTATTAATTATTGTTGATTTGTAAATCACCTTAGATACTCCAATGGTTGACTAGCCATAATAAATCTAACTTAAAATGACTACAATGAGCCTATGCTCAACTATGCGACCATCTTTTTGTATTTTTAATGCTTTAACATAAATAAAAACACATCGTTAAGATTACTTAACTACTCTTACATATAGACTAGAATACATATTTACATAATGAAACACAAATTTTTACCTTATGAAACATGATAGAACATAAATATTTAGCTTAGAAACTCATACAGAAAACCATAATTCAATGAAGGATTATGCCATTTGTCTTCTTATTTTATGGAGATTACAATACATATTACAAAGTTATCAAGCTTATTGTGAATCCATGAGACACTATGGTTTTATATAATCCTCTACAATATGCCTCAACCATTTTTCCTTTTTAGCATATCCTCCACATTCCTACTCATACTAAAAAACAATTGTGGCTAATCAAAAGTGAACCACCCCCCCACTAGGTTTTTGCTAGCTTGTATTAGGGTTAAGTTTAGAGTTTTGAAACCCTATTGAAACCTCCATGATGCTTCTAGAAATCTCTATTGTATTCCCAAATGTTAGTAATAAAATGGTTTCCACATGGACATGCATGATATATTTAATATGTTACCTTCTCGGGACCATAACTTTTGTAGATGAACTTTAGATGCATGGTAGCACATTGGAAAGATCTCAATGAGAAGAAAAAATTCCACCTTATAATATGAAATCCTAACACAAGCTTCGTTCATCACAAGGCCCAAAAAATGTTGTTTAGGGCCTTGAAAATGCTCCAGAAATTGATGATTCCAATTTTGACAAAATCAACACCATATTTTATATGTTTCAAATTATAATATCCCTCATCTGGAGAATAAGTAGATTCATATGGTATTTATTTATATCCATTATGGATCATCCTTCCCCATTTTGGGATCCTTTTTATCTCCAAGATCTTTAACTTTGAAGGACATGAGAAAACAATTCTTCAACTTTCTTCTTGAAGTACCATTTGGCCTTGGGTGGTTAAACCTTCAATCACACTTACCAAAGTTCTTATTGACCTCTTTTGGTCATTCTAAATTTGTGTTTGTAGAATTTTGTCCTTTAATAATTCTTCCTATACATTTGGAGCCAAATAGTCAATGAAAAGAAATACTTAGCCCTCTTCATCCTCATCAATCTACGGATGGCTCATAAGAGTTTCATGTTCTTTACACTTACTAATGCATAAATGCACATATAAGGTGGAAGACCGAGTCTATATGCATTGTTGCATACTTTATCCAATATTTTGAAGCATATCTCAAGACTTTGATTTCTATATTGAGGTGCAACCAAACTCTATTTTCCTACTTGGAAGGTCTTCTCAATTCTATGCTCATTATGTCTAGAAACTTCTTTAGTTTCTCTTGAACTTGTAAGTGTATTTGCCTTATCATGTCTATGATTTTTTTTGCCTTCATTGCATCACTTGAGGTTGTTTCCCTACTTTAGGTTGGCCATATATAATATCCAATGGTGATGCTGACAAGTATCCAAAACAAATTTCCAAAAGGAACTCACTAGTGGATGTGTGGACAAATCTGTTAAAATAATTTTGTATGTAAACCAAATTTTTATCCCAAGTCTTGGATGCTTATGATTGAAATCTCTCAAAATCTAAACCAAAGTCCTATTCACTACTTTTGTCTACCCATCATTCTATGGGTGAAAGGTGGTGGGTCTCTTTAGTTTATTATCCAAATTCTCCCATAATGAAATCCAAAACACAGTGATATATCTAGTATCTCCATCATAAATGATGTTACTTGGAATTCCAAAGTGCACTTCGATCCTTTTAAAGAATAACCTTGCAACTTCTTATCTTTTGATTATCTTTTTACAAACCATCAAAATAGACATATTATTAAAGCTGTCTACTACCCCATATCAATAGTCACGCTCTCTTCTTGTCCTTGAAAACCCCCCGACAAAGTCCATGGATATAATTTCCCATGGCCTTGTAGGGATTAGAGGTGGACTGTATAGTCCTTAATTCTTGTTGCTAGGATTGCTGATACAACACACAATACATACTTTGATAAATTTAGCTAGTTCTTCTTGAATCTTAGGCCAATAAACATACCTTTGCAAGCTAGCCATAGTTTTCTCAATGCCAAAATTATTAGCAATCTTGGAGTCATGAGCCTCCCTTATCAATTATACTCTTTCTTCATTTAGTACACAAAGATTCCTCATCTTGTAGAGTATCCCATCTTGGACATGGTAATCAACATATGCTTTCCCTTGTTTTCCTTGCAACTATTTATACATCCCCTCAAAGTCATCATCTTCCACATATTCCTCTCTATATGCTTCATGGATAAATGGATCCATGTGCATAATGGCTCTTAGAGCTGTGAGTTTTGGTATTGGTAGTTTGGATAGAAAATAATACAACTTGTTGATAACATCCTTATATTTAATCACTAGTTGAAATAGTTGCATAAATCCCATCCAATTATAGTATCTTACTTGTTGGAGCTTACTCTAGGCTTTCAAGTATTGTAAAGGTTGGTGATAGATATGGAGGATGGTCTTCTTATCCAATCAACAATGCTTCCATTTCTTCACTGCTTGAACCAAGACATAGAGCTCCTTTTGATATGTAGGGTAGTTTAGTACTACTATGTGGAATAGATCGGAATAGATCTGAATGATAGAAAATTTCTCCCCCATTGCATTAATACTACCCCATATCATACCCACCAACATCACTTTCTATTTTGAAAAAACTTATGAAAGTTAGGTAGTGTTAGTAACAAGGCTTGACAAATATTCCACTTCAATTTTTTAAAGTTCTGTTGATTCTTAACCCACTAGAAACTATTACCATTAGTTGTTACTGTTGGGTATGTGTTATATTATTTGCATGAGTAGTAGTGTCTGCATTGCGTCGGGGTTCGGGGGCAGTGCCCCTGAGAATTTTTTTTTGCCTCGAGAAATGTGTTTGAATTTTGCCTCGTTTTTCGTGTTGCCTCGATTTTCATGTCCATTGTTGGGCGGTTTTTCAGCACATGGTTTTTTGCCAATGGTTTTCTATTTCCGGTTAAGGAATTAGGGTTGTTGACTAATCCAGGTCATTGGGTTAGGGTTTTGGATGCCACTGACTCCTATATGTATATTGTATTGTAAATAATGTATCACTATGAATGAATATAGAGCATGTTGGTTTTCCCGATTTGGGTTTCCAGAGGAAAAATCTCTGTGTAATGTTTGTATTTTCCATTGTATCTTTTCTGTTCTTTTACTAAAAATCTGTTTGCAGTAAATATTGTACAAGGTTAAAATCTACATTTGGTATCAGACCTTTGTTGGCTTCAGGGGGACGGCTTTGTGGTCAAGGGTTTGGATCGGGACTGTGATAAGCCTTGTTACAGTGGGAAATCTGTGGTATTGATTTTTCAGGTGAAAAGAAATAGCGAGCAATTCAAAAATGGAGATCAAGAAGTTTAATGGGAAACATTTTGAGTTGTGGAAGCTCAAGATGGAAGAACTGTTGGTGGACAAAGATCAGTGGATCACAGTTGATCCATGTACTGCACCTACATGAACTTCAACAGATGACTGGAAAAAGTTGGATTAGAAGGCAAAGAGCACAATCTGACTGTGTCTCTCAGATTCAATATTACTGAATGTGTCAGAGGAAGCTACAACCAAGGATTTATGGGATAAGTTGGGGAAGTTGTATCAGTCTAAGTCCCTAGTAAATAAACTATTCCTGAGAAAGAAGTTGTATAACATGAGGATGAGAGATGGAGACTTGGTGGCAGAGCATTTGAACGCCTTCAATACTGTGGTAAGTCAGTTAGTATTTGTTGAGATTAAAATTTTAGATGAAGATAAGTGTATCAGTTTATTGTGTTGTTTACCAGACTCGTGGGATAGTCTGGTTGTGGACATAGGTAGTAATACACCTGCCTTGAAGTTTGATGAAGTGTTCTCATCCTTGTTGTCAGAGGAGATGAGATGAAAGAATATGGAAGGATAAAGCACAGACACATTATTTGCAAGAGGACGCTCCCAGGAAAGAAATATATCTAAGTTCTCAAGTCTAAGGGTAGATCTAAATCTCCCAGAAAGTTTGTAAAGGTATGTTAGAGATGTGGAAAAGAAGGGCACTATAAGAAGCAGTGTAGATCCAAAGTTAAGAAAAAGAATGGATTTGAAGAATCTCCTTCTACAGAAGAAAATACCTCCAAGGAAGAAGGAGGGGATGTGTACTTGTATTCTTCAAGCACACATGCAGATCATGAGGCATGGTTGATTGTCTCGGGTGCATCCTTTCATATGACTCACCACAGGGAGTGGTTCTGTGAATATGAAAGGTATGATGGAGGTAATGTTTTCCTAGGTGATGATTCGATAACCAGAATCATAGGACGAGGAAAATTCAAGTTGAGGCTCATAGATGGAAGGATCAGAACAATGCCTGGTACCCTACACATCCCAGGTTTGGACAAAAAATTGATTTCTGTAAGCAACATGGACGTTGCAGGGGTAAACACAATATTTGAAAAGGAAACATGCAGGATGGTTTGAGGAGCAATGGTGTTGTTGAAGGGAGTTTGGTTTGGAACTTTGTATAAGCTACAAGGAAGCACTATTAGTGATGGGTGTAATAGTTCCATTGCTCCTGATATTGGAGTTGAATACGAAAGAACTCCTACTGTCTTTGAATAAAAAGTTATGCCGTGGCATCAAAGACTGGGGCATATCAGAGAGAAGGGTCTTCGACTACTACACGATAAAGGTATGGTTGAAGGTATGTCTAAATGCTCTCTGGATTTTTATTTCTGTGAACATTGTGTATATGGGAAGCTGAATCGGGTAAGATTCCCCTCTGGTGCAATGAGGGCAGAAGGAATTTTACAACTAGTTCACAGTGATGTTTTTGGATTTGTGTCGGTCCCATCATTGGGAAAATCTGTGTACTATGTCTCATTTATATATGACTTCTTGAGGAATACTTGGATATATTTCCTCAGGAAGAAATTTGAAGTCTTTGACAGGCTTAAAGAGTTTAAGGCTCTTGTTGAGAATCAAACAGAGAAAATAATTAAGGTGTTGAGGACAGATAATGGAGGAGAGTTCCGCAGGAATGAATTTGAAGAATTCTATAAGAAGTGCGGTATAGAAAGGAAAAATAATACTCCATATACACCTCAATAGAATTGAGTTGCAGAAAGGATGAACATGACGCTGATGGAAAAAGCAAGTGCATGCTCAGTGGGGCTGGGTTAGGGAAAGAATTCTGGGCAGAGGTAGTGGGTACTGCATGTGACCTGGTCAACATATCACCCTCATCAGCGCTGGATGACAAGACTCCACAAGAGGTATGGACTGGTAAGAAACCTTCTCTCACACATCTCAAGGTATTTGGTTGTGATGCATATGTTCATGTTCCAAAGGAAAACAAGAGTAAGCTAGATAAGAAGGTTGAAAAGTGTATCTTTATTGGATATAAAGATGGTCTCAAAGGTTATAAGCTTTGGAACCCAGAAAGTAAGAAGGTAGTGTATAGTCGAGATGTGGTATTTAGATAAATGAAGGATGCTGTTAAACATGAAGTCTTACCAAGTAAGGAAGAACCAAAGAAAATAGAGTTTTATTTAAAGGATGATGAATCAGACTCTACATAAGAATAGGAATAAGAAGAAGAAGATCCTCATACTCCAGTATTGAGGAGATTAGTTCGAGAAAGAAGGCTATCAGAAAGGTATACTCCATCCGATTTCCGTTCAAATTTTTCTTTGTCTATTACTGATGATGATCCTAGAACTGTCAGGGAGGCAGTGGATTCAAAGGATGGAAATATTTGAAAAAAGGCCATGGGCGAAGAAATGACAACCTTGGATAAGAATGAGGCTTGGGATCTAGTGGAGTTGTCAAATGGAAGAAATCCCATTGGCAACAAATGGAAGAAATCCCATTGGCAACAAATGGGTATTTAAAAAGAAGCTGAATGCAGAAGGAAAAGTGGAGAAATACAAAGCTCGGTTAGTAGCAAAGGGTTATTCCCAGGTTGAGGGAATTGATTTTGGTGAGATTTTTTCTCCTGTTTCCAAGTTAACCTCTATAATGTTTCTGTTATCTGTTGCTGCTGCATTTGATTTTGAAGTAGAACAGATGGATGTAAAGACAACATTCCTACATGGGGATCTGGAAAAAGAAATCTATATGAAGCAACCATAAGGTTATGTTGTGAAGGGAAAGAAGGAGTTGGTATGCAAGTTGAAAAAGTTCCTGTATGGTTTAAAACAATCACCAAGGATGCGGTATCAAAAATTTGATACTTATATGCTGGGACTTGGCTTCACGAGAAGCAAAGAGGATCACTGTGTGTATTTTAAATTAATTGGTGATAATTTGATTTATTTGGTCTCGTATGTAGATGACATGTTGTTGATAGGAAACAACAAGGAGATTATCCAGGATGTGAAAACTCAGTTGATATCTAAATTTGACATGAAGGATCTCGGTGCTTCAAATTTCATTTTGGGAATGGAAATTAAAAGAGATCGGAAAAGAGGAAACTCTAGTTAAATTAGAGAAAATATGTCGAGACAATATTGCAAAGGTTTAATATGCATGAATGTAAACTAGTAAAGGTTCCTATTCTTGTTGGTGTAAAGTTATTTACAGATAAGTGTCCCAAGACACATGAAGATGAGGAGGACATGTCTTGTGTTCCATATGTGAGAGAAGTTGGAAATTTGATGTATGCAATGGTCTGTACTAGACCAGCCATTGAACATGCAGTGGGAGTTTTGAGTAGGTATATGTCAAAACCAGGGAATGACCATTAGACAACAATAAAAAGGGTTTTCATTTATTTGCGTGGCACTGCTAGCTATGGATTGTGCTACCAAGCAAGACCAAGATTGGCCAGAGTGTTGGATATACATGGCTTTGTGGATGCAGACTAGGTTGGAGATCTGGATCGTAGGAGATCTACAAGTGGGTATGTGTTTAACTTGTTTGGAGGAGCAATAAGTTGGATGAGCAAAAGACAGGATGTAGTGGAACTTTCAACTACATAAGCTAAATACATGGCAGCCACTCATGCAAGTAAGGAAGCATTATGGTTACAAAGATTGTGTTCAGGTATTGGATTGGTAGAATAAGCTGTAAAGATAGATTGTGAAAGTCAGAGTGCAATTTTTCTGGTGAAGAACCCGACTTATCATTCAAAGACAAAGAATATTGATATTCAATATCACTTTGTGAGAGACATGGTTGAACAAAAGAAAGTATTGCTGATGAAAGTGGACACTTTGAAGAATGTTGCAGATTCATTAACAAAATATGTGAGCACTGAGAAGTTCTCTTTGTGTAGAGGATCCATGGGCATTGCTACCCTCGATTATTGACCATGTAACCCTGTATGTAAAGAAAACAACAAGTGGGAGAATGTTGGTTATGTGCTATATTCTTTGCATGAGTAGTAGTGTCTGCGTTGCACAAGGGTTCGAGGGCAGCCCCCTCCAGAATTTTTTTTTTGCCTCATTTTTCGTGTTCCCTTGATTTTTGTGTCCATTGTTGGGTGGTTTTTCGGCACATGGTTTTTTGTCGATGGTTTTCTATTTCTGGTTAAGGAATTAGGGTTGTTGACTAATCCAGGTCACTGAGTTAGGGTTTTGGTTGCCGCTGGCTCCTATATGTGTATTGTATTGTAAACAATGTATCACTATAAATGAATATAGAATATGCTGGTTTTCTCGGTTTGGGTTTCCAGGGGAAAAATGTCTATGTAATGTTTGTATTTTCCATTGTATCTTTTATGTTCTTTTACTAAAAATCTGTTTGCAGTAAATATTGTACAAGGTTAAAATCTACAATTACAACATGTAGTGGTGCTCCCATAATTGAAAATTACGTTATAAACTTTCTTAAATATTGGGAAACTCCCACAAAACTCCTAACTTCTATGACATTAGTAGGAACGGTCCATTTAAGGATGGCCTCTATCTTTGTAGGGCCAATATTCAATTCATTCCCACCAATCACATGCCCTAAGTACACTAAGGACTACTTAGCAAACTCACACTTCTTTTTTCATGCTAGTAGTTGATTTATTTCCTTAGTTTCTCTAACACTTTCTTTAGATGTAACACATGCTCCTCCCAAGTAGAACCAAAGACCAAAATTACATTGAAGTAAATAGGACAAATAAATCTAGGAATGGATGCAACACATCATTCATTAAACACATAAAAGTAGTTAGTACATTACTCATACCAAAAGGCATTAGTAACCACTCATATAGACCTCACTTCACCTTGAAGGTGTCATCCTAAGTGTCTTCTTCCTTGATCCTGACTCGATAATATCTAGATTTCAAATGCATCTTGGTGAAGTACTTTGCATGTTGCAATTGATCTAACAAGTCATTGTTCGATAGAAATGGGTACAAATTCTTGAGGGTATTCTTGTTTAGATATATATAGTCGAGGTGCATTATCCAAGTATTGTGCTTATTTGGTATCAAAATTACCAAGGAATTTCATGTTGAGGTACTTGACCTTATGATTCCTTGCTCCAACAATTCTTGCAATTGCTTCTTCACTTCATATGACTCTAATATGGGCTATCTATATAGTCCCACATTTGGAAAAGGATGGTCTAACAATAAGTGTATCTCATGCTCCACTTCCCTCTTATGTGGCCGAATTTGTTCTGGATCTTTAAACACTTCTATGTAGGCATACAAAAGCTATTATAATTGGGACTTAAGTTATCTTCTACATCCTTCAAAGCATTCCTTCACACCTATGTAATTGGTATCTTTTTGGTTTTGTCTCAAGAAAAGAAGTACATACTTCTTGATTGAGTTGATCAATCTCTTACCTTGGTGTGCAATCATCAAGTGATATTATCCCCCCCCTTTTGCATGTTGATGATAAAATAGACACCATCCTTAGGTGGTATTTGTTGGCCCTTATCATGGAGATAACATCTCTCATATAATATGGGGCTACCAAACACTACATTGCAAGCATCTAGAGGTACTGCATCAACTTATATTTTAGTAGTAAAATTTGCATTGATAGCAAATCTAAGCTTAAATTCTTTGGTGACTTTTGACTCTACATCCTTATCCACCCAAATAAAAGGGTATGATGCGGGTGATCATGCATTTACCAACCGAGCTTACTTACTAGGTCATTTGTAATAAGGTTTGCATATAAACCAGAATCGAACAAAGCATCTACCTCTTTTCATCCACATCTGAGCTATTTCTCATCTCCCTTCTTGCTTCCATTAGAATATTCTCCTTATTAGGTTGATCTTGCTTGTGCCCCTTGGGATTTAACTTTGGACACAATTTTTAATATATTTTTTTTGTGTGACCATCAAGATTGCAATGGTCACAATGATCTTTGAAGTCTTTGCACACATGTGTAGTTGTGAAAGTCTTCTTAATTTTCTATTTTCCCTTCTTGTTCTCACCCTTATTAGAAGCTTCATGATGGATTGAAAACTTTGAACCATTTGGTTGTCCCCTTTTCTTGTCAAATTCAATGTACTAGGATTTTACACATGCCTCATGAATGGTCTTGGTATTGAATAACATAACTTTCTTCCTTATGTGACTGTGAAGGTCACCTAGGTACATGATGACCACATCCAGATCTTAGGTATTTATTCCTAATTGAATATCTTATTTTCAAAAATTCATAGTGTACTCTTGTATACTTTTTTCTTATCTCTATCAATAGTAGTGCCCCTAAATCCTCGTATCCTCTTCAAACTCAATAGGGTAAAACTAAGACCTAAAGAGGTATTTGAATACCTACCACTTAGTCATTGATGGGTCTTCCCCCCACCTTAAGTTCCTTGATGTGTCCCTCCCACCAAGTATGTGCATGACCTTCTAGCTTCAATATGGAAAAGCTATTTTTTTTGTTCCTCTTGTACATTATGCACACAAAAATAGACTTCTAAATGCTACAACCAATGATTTAATTTAATTGCGTCTACCTTACAATCATAGGATTTGATCTTAATCTTCACTTCCATTTTAAACAAGTGATGATAATATTGGTTACTTGAGTCCCCTTTTTCAAGCTTCAATTCTTCATTCTCTTTCCTCAAGTTCTCACGATCTTCTAGTTTCTTATAAGATTCAGGTTTCTTTGAAAAGGGTCAATTTTCTTTTCAAGAGTAGCCATGAGGACAAGCATGCTCATATAAATATCATCTACATGAACTTGCGACCCTATACATATATTTTTTTCTTCATCCGTGGGTCCTTCCTAACACTCGTCTTCAATTTTTGAGTATTAATGTGGTTGCTTCTTAACCCTTCTTGTGTTAATCTTGAGATCCCGAGGGCACACTCTTCCAAATATTTGGATTTACTGAGTAAAGTTAACATATATTTCTCTCAAACCACAAAGCACCCAAATAAACCTGCTATGATACTAATTTGGTTTGTAAATCATCTTGGATATTCCAATCATTTGCTTGCCAAAATATATCTAAACTTAAAAACGACGACAATGAGCCTATGATCGACTATGAAACTATCTTTTTAGTATTTTTAATGATTTAACATAAATATAAACATGCCATTCAAAATATTTAACTATTGTGTCATATGTGATAGGATACAATAGGAAATCCACACAATGGAACCCAACTATTTTTCCTAGAAACTTGTATGGTAAAACCAACATGCAATGAAGGATTGTGCCTTCCATCTTCTTATATTATGGAGATTATAGTATATATTACAAAAGTGTTCAAGTTTATTGCAAGCCTATGAGACACTATGGTATTATATATCCCTTTAAAATATTATTTTGTCTCATTTATATGTTAATATATCCTCCACATTCTTGCTCATACTATGGAACAATCTATGACTAGTCAAAAAGTGAACTCTTTTGCCCCATTTTACTAGGTTTTTAATAGCTAGAATTGGGGTTAGGTTTAGCATTTTGAAACCCTCTTAGAACCTCCATGATTTTTATATAAGTCTATAGTGGATCCCCACATGTTACTAACTCCCCGTATTAGAATTATGATGAGCTAACATGATCACCACTTGTACACGTGGGGAATATTTGGAACATTACCTTGTCAAGGACAAAAATTTCACATATAAACTTTGTTTCAGGTGCACAATAGCTCATTAGAAATATCTCAATGAGAAGAAAAATTTTCACTTTAGATGGGGTAACACTATGACAACACTCATCCATCACAAGGGCCAAAAAATGTGGCTTAGGGCCTAAAAAACATAGCAATGATTGATCAACAAATTTTGACAAAATCAACACCATCTCTAATATGTCCCAAATTATAATCCCCCTATGGAGAATAAGTATATTCATATGGTACTTATGTAGATCCATTATGGATCAATCATTATATTAATTATAGTAAGGTAAATTTATTATTGTACACTTCATTCTAACCCTCTTCATCTCCTATACACACATCAAGGAAATTCATTAGAATATTCATCTTGTGTTGTGCATTTGAATATACTATAATATGAGGTTTCCCCTTTGAAGAGGCTTATTATTTATTCACTCATTAACTTCACTAAGGCATTATATTATTGAATTGGGTGTTTCTTATGCTTATTTGGTTATTTTTTTCACAACATTGGTCCCCAGGATTGAAAGGTTATGAGCTCTGGATTACTTAATAATTAACATGTTTCTTTATTATTGTTATTGTTATTACAATGTAATGTATATTTATGTACATTAAAAAGGTCAAGGCACGACCCAGTCCACTCCATTGCAAATAATAATGAAATTGTCAAGGATAGAGTGACCTATAATAAACATCATTTTCTTAGGTGAAATAATATCGGTTAAGTTGTATTTGACCCATAAGTTCTTTGGGTAGAATTTTGTAAGAGACATTCAACAAAGTAATTTACTTCCAACTAGTGATAAGTTTTGGTTCACCTATTCAAATTGAGTTTAGCTTAGGAAGTTCAGAGGAAAATATGTTATCCTCTCCATATGGGTTCAAATTACACTTGTTAAATGTTTGCTCTCCATGAGCTAATTATTGATTAGGGCTCTTCATGAGCCAATTGTTTATTGGGGTTGGAAAGGTACCAAAAGTCTCATTCTCACCTATGAGTTGGAGAGTGGGAAAAATAGTTACATGGAAAAAATGGTTCACGTACCTTGGTAGTAAAATTAAACAAACTTCTTTTGACCAGATCTCCTAAATATTTTGTTTGAACAACTTCCTTATATGCATTTAGGAGGTTGATCTAGCAAAAATTCTAAAGTGGATTTGTAAAAACCACATGGGTATCTATTAATACAAAGGGACTTGTCATTGGCCATCACTATCAATACCTCTATTGACTCTATCAAATTTAACTCATGATCACACAATCTTCCTTATTTATGAGATAACCTCTTGGGTGAAATTTCAATATATGTCCATATGGATACCCTAAGTTCCTCTATTAGCCCTTACTAAAAAGTGTGATAGGGGTTAATGCATTCCTTCTTGATATCATCTTTCTTAGTAACCATCAACACGAACATCCATCTCCTTACCTTCAATACTTGACAATGTCTAGTAACAATGTGGAGAAATAACCTTGTTTTAAGCAAGAATAGGAACTACCCATGTGTTCATGATACTTTACTTTGGTTTTATTTACACATGATTAGACCCATAATTATCTTGATATTTCAACATTCATCTTAGATACTGGACCCTTCAAATCCTTTGCCAATTGGAAAGTGTTTCCTGAGAGGATACCACTAGTCTTTCCCTATAGTTGAGATCACAAGTTTGGATAGAGCCAACCTAGACTTAGTTAATCTCTTAGGAGGAGAGGATTTTGGTGCTAGATGAGCCTTATTATCCTTTTTGACCACTTGAATGCAAGAATCAACATCATCAATGGTCAAACCATTTTGATCTTGGCTTCTAGGAGAAAAATCTAAAGAGGCATTCCAAGATTCATACTTGGCCATCAAGGAACAATATTCCTTAATCCTATGGTATATATTCTACCACCTAAAGTAAGTGTTAGGTAAATAAATATACCTAATGGGATGCTTTATAACCTTTTTTTCAACATAATGTTATAAACATATTCCTTGACGTCCTTTGAAAGATCAACTCTGAGATAATTGTGCTTCCATAGACATCGATTGGAGAAGTACTAAGGATCATGATAGATAAACTTCCCAATGGAAGAACATATACATTCCAAGAATTCCTATAACTAGAAAGTGATGCCTAGGAATTCTACCCACATAGGAAAATAATGTTGTCCAACTTCATTCGCCAAGTAAATTTTATACCACTCAAATAACACAACTAATATATTGCGACAAATCCAAGGTTTGTAAACCACTACCTTAACAACATGGCTATCTTCCTTAAATCAGAATTTAAAAATTCCCTTAGGCTATGACCGTGTATATTAATCTAGCCATAGGGTCCCTAGGTTTACTTAACCAAAAAAATTATTACAAAATTTGGAAAAATCTTGCAATTAATATACCCAATGGGTTTCTTTATGATCTCTGTTTCAACATAAATGTAAACATATGATTTAAGGGATTTTGAAAGATCAATGTTGAGATAATCGTGCTTCCATGGGTGTAGATTGAGGACGTGCTAAGGGTTACAATATATAAACTCCCCAATGAGAGAAAATATACATTCCAACAAGTCCATAACTAAAAAGAGAGGCCTAGGAATTCCACCTAGATAGGAAAAAAATGTTGTGCGATGTCATATAAATTAATTGGGGTATTGTGACAAATCGAGGGCCATAAACCACTACTTCAAGAACATGACTATGTTCCTTAGTTGTGAATTAATGTAATTCCCTAACCCGTGAATGTGTAACAAGTCCAACCATAGGGTTCCAAGGTTTCCTTAACCAAAACTTTATTAGAAACTTTGGAAGACTCTTTCCCATAAAATACCCTAAGAGAGTGTGACATCATAGGCCATTTGAGTAAATATTTATGAACAATAATATCAACAATAATTTTGTTTTTTTGGAATTGTTGAACCTCATGGTAGACTTTGGTAACAAACTTGCACATACTATTGAATGGTTTAATTGCGACTATTGATTTCTCCTTATATGTCGATATCTTGTAAATCTACTGCATAACCAAGCTCAAGTGATTAAGTGGCTATAAGGCCCTTAAAATCTTATGAAAACCAATCTATGCTACATAAGGAAACACATGGTAAAAAAGTTGAGGAAAGTTGGTAATGCAAAAAGATGTCCAATAATTATAATCAATATAGATCACACTCGTAGTAACTCACATTCATACTTTCTTATGAAAAACCCTAACAAAACACCAGATAATCCATATATATCTATTTTATTATTACCATTTATATATAATGTCCATATTTCCATAATATATATAGTGCATATCTAATATGCATATATACACACAAACTGTGCATAGCTCATAAATAAAATCTCTTAGCATGCAAAACCAAAGAGAAAGTAGTCCAAATGGAAAGAGTTGAGATATGTTATTTTGAAATCATATACAAGATGTACATAATTAAATTCTATATTCATAGGCATTGAGCATGTTGGACATTGAGATCGGGATGAGCATTAGGAGGAGTGATCTTGAGATTTCTAGTCATGCATGGAAAACATTAATATGAATGTTTTCTACTCATATTAAACATATGAATGTTTTACCAATGAGAAGGCACACTTAAAAGAACAGATGATATATCGTTCCCCTTTTTTGAAGGATGTGTTATAAAGTGATAAAAGAGAGGTCACTAAAGTTTTTAAGAAATATGTTTTTAATTAAGTTGTGATTATAAAGTTATCCAGATGTGGTGTCACCTATGCTCACATGCGTTTAATGTTCTTGTACTCCCTTGCCACCAAAACTCCACTTACCCTTTCTCCCAAGTGCGATATTAAGGTTCACACACTCTGAATCAGTTTTTGGCTCACAGGAAATGTTGCTCTATTAATTAGACAGATGAACTCCTCTCATCAGCAAGATACCAACTCACAGATGGACATTCTTGTCACCATAATGGCTCATTCAATGGCGTGGGGGTTAATTTCCCCTTTCTCCCCTGACGACAACCTAGTCTTTTGGCACCTTGTTCCTTCCTTTGGCTCTACGTACTTTGGCTTGGCCTTCCCTTTCATCCACTGTTGTGTCTTTCACCCTGTCATCTGCTCCCTCTGAATGCCATGCCAAGAGAAAGAGGCAAGCCCAAATGAGGACCAACTTACTACCACTACCTGGCTAATCGAGGGCATCTTTACACTCCTCCTTTACAGTCATCTTCATTCTGTCCAACCCCTGCCGAGAAAAATTCAGGCCCCTGCAACAACAATAAGAATGTGGAGAGGGATTTCCAGGTTGACCCTATGCAACAAAGGCACAATGCTTCGACACCGGATTCCAGGGAAAGAATAGAATGGGATCCTCTCGATGGGCACCGGGGATCCCCAATCATAAAGGAGCTACCTCCAACGAACCCAACTTCGGTTCAGGTAATTCCTCTAACTTCCCCGACTGTGAATCCTTCATGCACGGATGACGACTCTTCACGACGTTTATTAGAGTAACAAGTCCATCTCATATTTGAATTGTGCGAGGTAGTCTCGGATCAACATTTTCACTAGGACATTATCAATCACATAATGGATTCTCTTTTCAACTCCTTCTCAAGCGAGCCTACTCATTCTTGTTGTCTAGTTTTCTTTCAACCTTTCTCCTTTGCTCTGTAGTGGAGATCGTCTTCTTCTGGTACCGATGGTCTTTGATTTCTTGGGCAGAGCCCTCAATGATCTATGTACAACTTTTTAGATAGTTGCAATTCCATTCTCATAGGCTTGCGATTCTGTAAATACTCAGCCGACATATGTAGGCTCTATAGACTTTTTGTTATTTTGTTAATAACTTCCAAGCTTGTTTTGGACAATTTCAATGGATCCTAGTATGAGCTCTGGTTTCTGTCAATGACAGGCTAGGTGCCAAGGTTCCTAGCCGATGACTATAATATGTTTATGAGGTAATACAAATTTTAGCTTAAAAAAAGTTATAATTATAAAGTTTTGAAGTTAATGCATTAATTTAAATGAAAGTCAAGTATGATAATGAAAGAATGATTCAGTTATCATTAAGTGTTGTTCACTTAAATGAAAGTCAATTATGATAGTGTAAGAATGATTGCGTTATCATTAAGTGTTGTGTTTGGTGCAACATGGAGAATTTAGTATAAACCATCATGCGAGTCAAAAGTTCTCTTACACTCTAAGAAACTACATAACTAAAAGGGAGGCATTCGTGATGGTTTATGTATTAGAAAAGTTTAGATACTATCAACTTCCTAAACATTTTAAATTTTTTACTAATTATTTAATGCTTAAATATTTGGTCAACAAATTAGTGTTCAAAGCAAATTTTTAGGTGATTATGGTTATTTTGGGAATATTCTTTTAATATAAATAAGCATGTTTTTAATGCCAAGGCAAAAGTTTTTTTACACTACAAGAAACTACATAACTAAAAGGGAAATATTAATGATGATTTATGTATTAGAAAAATTTACGTACTATCTAAGCATTTTAGATATTTTACTAATCCTTCAATGCTTAAATATGATCAACAAACCATTGTTAAAGGGTAAATTTTTAGGTGACTATTGTTATTTTGGGAGTATGACTTTGAAATTGGAGTGAAGCATGATAAACACAAAAATATTATATTGCTTGTAGATAATTAATAAAAAAAAATGGTGTGGAGTGGATGATGTCTTTTAGACATAAACATGTATGGAGTAGAAATAGTATTAGATTAGTTTAAAGAGATATTTTTTTTTGACAAAAGGTAAAGTAATATTTTTTTTTAATAAAAAGTATTGTATTACTTTGCGTTAGCGAAATTTACACATGTCTGAGTATACATTAGAGCATGCCACTTGTTCTGTCCTAGTAGTGGAAACCAAAACACGTGGACACTATTGTTCAAAGACCATAATATTACATTTGTCAAAAACATGGGGACTTGCCACCTGTTCTGCCACAAGCATGGATACCAGAACAGGGGGTAGACTGAGTGCCCCGAACATTTAGTAAGCCAGAACCAGAGTTTGTAATGCACAAAAGACTTAACACTAAGACCTGAGAGAAAACATGTAAGGGGACTAGACACGAGGCGAACCCAGGCGTCCATCCTGGCGAATTTTGAAGGCAAATGGCTGTCAGCAAGTTGGGCATCGAATTTTCACAGGCTTGCTTGACAGGGAGTCATACAGGGTGTCCAAACACTTGTTGAGGGTGCGCTGGTTGTGCAACTGCTTTGCCAAATCCTTGCACATCTTGAAGATCAAGACCAGGTGGTCTTCCATGAGCCTGTAAGAGCTGGGAGCTGGGTGAGCATGCTCTTCAACGTCGTCTTCATTCCAACAATTGTCCCAGTTTATTCCAGGGTCCTCTTCCATAGTAGCAGTGGCCAAATTCTTAGCAACAACATAATTCTTAGTAGGGTAAGAATCCTTAGCAATGACATAATTCTTACCAGGGTCCTCTTCCATAGTAGCAACAAAATTCTTACCAGAGTTCTCCTCCTGAAGGGGGACTTCCTCTTCCATGATGCAACTTGTCTCGACTGGCTCCAGAAAAATCAAAGGGGTGATAGTGCAGGTGGCTGACCGTTGTTCCGAGGTGGTCATTGGTGAATATAGCAAAATTTCCTCCCAATTGGGTGGAATCTCCTCTTCCACTAGACAACCTCCGTGGAGACCCTCTATGTTTGATGAACGAGGCTCTGGTTGAGCCGCCTGATGCCAATTCTGATCCGAGGAGGGTGAGTGGTCCGATCTACGACTTGGGATGAGAGCGAGAGAGGCAGGTCCCGAGCATTTGTGCCTGACGAACCAACTATAATAGACTGGCATGCATCGGGAATTATCTCTCTCGCGAGGCATGTCTAAGTAGAGCGTAGGGAAAATGGAATCAATAGTGGGGTGGCCAGAGGTGAGAGCAATAGAAGGAGGACGAAAAGCCAAGGCACGAAGAAAAGCAAGCAAGATGAGATAGTGAACTGCGACCAAATGACCAAGATAACCCCCCCCTCAGGACGAAAAGAGCAGGAGGACGAAGGAGTTGATGGCTCTGGTAGCCATAAGTGTTGGAGTAATGTGTTGGGTATGTGTTATATTCTTTGCATGTGTGTGTGTGGACGCATCAGATTCGACAACTGCGCCTGACGATCCCAACTTCTTGCACTCTTTGTGTTGTGTGCACCAGGCGCTTTCATGGGGGGATCCTGGGGGGGGGCCAGGTTGCAGATTTTCCTATTTTTAGCGGTTTTCTAAATTAATCCCGGATTAAGCGATTAGGGTTTTGGTAGTCACGAAATACCTAAAATATTGTATATATTATATGGTGAATGGTGAAATTAATACAATGAAGAGTTGAAAGGTACGACACCAAGGAAGGATGGTTTTCTCTCAGTTAAGGGTTTCCTGCGTAAATCTCTGTGTACTATGTGTATGAGCCATTGATTAATTTCTATTTTTCTTAAGAATCTGTATGCATTGATTTACTTCACAGGTTTAAAACTTACATGTGGTATCAGAGCTCGTTTTTGGCTTCAGGGGGACACCTTTGTTGCTAAGGGTTTGGCTCGGTCTTGATAGATCAAGTTTATCTTGGGTCTGTGATAAATCTGGGTTTAGTGGGAGATTTCACAGTGGTGATTCGAGTGTAGAAAGAGGAATGGAGAGCTCTTTTAGAATCGAGATAGAGAAGTTCAACGGTAAAAACTTTGAGCTATGGAATCTCAAGATGGAGGACCGTCTTGTAGACAAGGAATAATGGATCGCCGTGGATCTTGGTACACAACCTACTGGTACACAGTCTACTGGCACACAAACTACTGGTACGCAATCTACTGGCACACAGTCTACTAGTACACAAACTACTAGTACACAAAATACTAGTACACCACCTACTTGTATGTTGAAGGAATATTGGGAGAAGTTGGACAAAAGAGCAAGGAGTACTATTCAACTCTGCCCGATAGATTCGGTGTCGTTGAATGTCTCAGGAGAATCTACAACCAAGGAACTATGGGATAAGTTAGGGAATTTGTGTCAATCAAAGTCCCTGGTAAACAAGTTGTTTCTTCGAAAGAAGTTGTATTATCTTAGGATGGAAGAGGGAGATTCCGTGACAGAACATATAAATGCCTTTAATACTCTGGTAAGTCAACTGTTATCTGTTAATATTACGATTGCAGAAGAAGATAAGTGTATTACTTTGTTATGTTCTTTTCAAGACTCTTGGGACAATCAGGTTGTAGCAATTGGTAGTACCACTTGTTAGCATCGTAAATCTATTTGGCTGATAAATAGACGAGGAAGGTAACTTTTTCAACCAAATTTGAGACCCGAAACTAGCCTTTCAGATTTTGAGAGGGGTCTCTTAGAAATGGCGCGATCTCTGCGCAGGATATGACTTTGAAAACAATGGATAGATTTAACACCGATGGTAAAATGGTTTCTGGTTATATTGGTGCAGAAAAGTAAAACTTGGGCTATGGGGTCGATCTGAGGAAGAGACGGAGCAAATGACTCAGTGATTGGATTCGAGAGGAGAAGGCTAGGCGAGCAAAAACCTTCAGTGTAAACCGTAAAGTGTGGCGGGAGAAAAACACAGGAAGTAACTCAAGAGCGCCACTGTGGACGAACTCAGAGTTAGATTGAGAGGAAAACGTTTTGTCTAAGTGGCGCGAATAAGGGGTGTTGTACAATGAATCCACAGGTTTGAAAATTCGTTCCTAAATAGACAGTATGAGATATGAAATAAAAGGTAACAAGAAACACATACGCAAATAAAGAGACACAATACATCCAACTATCACAACTAGAATCTTTTCATCAAATCACAGGACCTTTGCATTGAATTTCGGTCAAAAACTCAGATTATATAAAAAAGCAGTCATTTACTCAATTTGCCAACCAACTCGGTTGACATCGAAAAGACTAAATATATAAACGAGGACGCCTCTTGGGCTGCCCTGCTTTCTAACTATTAACCCTAAACTAGAAAAAACTTTCCACATGCGCCAGAGACTCTTCTCATGGCACTATCCCAAAGTAGGCAATGATCACGCCTGTCCACTAATGACAGTCTTCGGGTTTTCCACGGGGTCTGATCGTCGGTTAGAATCCGAGGTGGGGAAAATGTGTCGCTGTATCTCTTGATCGGGTATCCTAGTGAACATGTGTCTGTCAAAAAATTGTTGTCTGCACTGTTGGTTTCGCCTTCTGTTATGCACCTGTTTTTTGGAGAGATGTGCACAACAAACAACTGTTCGATTCTTGCGACCATTATAAAAAAGGTAAGGTTCTTTGGAAGATGCGTATCACTCAAAAAATACCATGAAGAAAATTCTGCCCATTAAACTTTCTATTTTTATGCGCTGGCAAGAGCCACGCAGATTTCCTTTTCGGTCGCTTCACATTCTCTGGGATGCTCCGTGTGCCTTTCTTCGACCAACCTTTGTGCCTCTCAAAACTGGATAATAATATTCCGCGCCTCTCTAAGCTGCCTTTTCAGCCATGCCACGTTCCCTCCATGACTCTGTGCAGCTAATGCTTCCACGGTCCTTGTCATTAGCTGTTGCCTTAATTCCATGTTCTCCTGATAAAGCTCGACAATAGCCAACTTTGCTAGCTTTAGATGCTGAGATGGTGTTCCCTCACTTGCTCCCGCGTCATCCGATTTACTTTCTCTGTTCCCACGTTCGTGGCTCGATTTCCCAGCAGGTTCTAGCTGGATGACGCATTTGAGTAGTTCTTCAGCTGCCAATCCAATGCACAGTTCTTCTGGAAATTTAGCCTTCATGATCTCTTCATTCTTTCTTGGCCTTCCCCTCCTCCGAGGTAGCTGATGTTTGGAGGAGGAGGATTTTTCCGTCTCCTTCTCTTGTATGAATTTCTCTGTTTCGGTTGTTCCACGACTTGATTTGGTCTCTTCTATAGGTAAAATAATGGTTTCTTCCACGTCTTTGGGAATGGTCGCCGCGGGTGCGAAAAAATTCCAATCTCTTTGAGGTTCGGACCTCGTAGTTCTTCCACTCCGCGTGCCCTTTCCTGTGCTCTAAGAAGCCGCCATGGCGCGACCAAGGTATACTCTGTGCGTAGAATTTTGAACGAATGCACCGGGGGGCGATTTTTAACCAACTGGATTGGCAAGGGGGAACTGCGAAAATAGCTTAGGCCTAGTTCTATGAATAGAGGGCATGCCGAGCATCTGAGATTTATAATGAATCGGATAAGAGAGGAAAAAATGCCGGAAGCTAATGAATTTATGGCGACGAGATGTTTCAAGTCGAATTTCAGGTTGTTCATGGCAAATCCCCGTGTCTAGAATGCAGGTGATACGGTTTTTTGTGCATGTATGATATGAATGCTGCGATTTTTCATTTCCTCGACCTTCATGACAAACTGATAATAACTATGGCACTTGCCGACGCGACCTTTATTAACCACTTGACTTGACTGGGGTACATAGAAACTGGATTCTTAACATGATTCGACCTTTTGGGAAAAGACATGCTCGTACCATGTATACAGTTTCTGACTCTGACACCCTTTCCCGTTTCCAAGGGCCAACCAACCATTTGCTGACTTCGACCTGACGGTGCTACGTACTTGACTTCACATGTTTGGGTGCATAGATCATAAATTGATTTAAAACCGACTCTAAATGGAAAGAAAAATGGTGGCGCTAACACCACTCAATATGCATTGAAGTATGAGGATGTAGTTGCATCCTTGTTATCCAAAGAGATGAGGTGGAAAAGCATGGATAGTCAGAGCACATATGCGTTATTTGTAAGAGGTTGTACCCAAGATAGGAATCTTGGTAAGTCTTCGCGGGGGAGATCTAAATCTATAGGTAGATCTAAGTTTCCAGGAAAATATTTGAGGAAATGTTGGAAGTGTGGTAAAACAGGGCATTATAAGAAAGATTGCAAGTCTAAGAAGGTTGATAAACCAAAGGGATCTGATAATACCTCTTCCATAGAGGCGAAAACCTTCACTGAAGAAGGAGGTGATGTTTACATGGCATCTACATGTACACATGCAGATCGTGGTGTATGGTTAATTGACTCAGGTGCGTCATATCATATGACTCCTCACAAGGAGTGGTTCTGTGAATATGAAAAATATGATGGTGGTGATGTATTCCTAGGAGATGAATTGACAACCAAAATCATGGGACGTGGAAGGGTTAAGTTGTTGCTAAAAGATGGAAGGATTAGAACTCTCCTTGGGGTTCTGGACATTCCAAAACTAGCCAGGAGTCTAATATCTGTAAGCAAGTTGGATGATGCAGGAGTGAATAATGTATTGAGAAAGGGAACTTGCAAGATGGTACGAGGAGCAATGGTGTTGATGAGGGGAGTTCATTGTGGAACTCTATACAATTTGTTGGGAATCACTTATACTAATGGGTGTAACAGTTCTATTGTGCCTGAGCAGAGAAATAAAGAAGACACAACCAATATTGTCCCTGGAAACAAGACCATGTTGTGGCATCAAAGACCAGGGCATATTAGAGAAAAGGACCTTTGAACACTACATGGTAAAGGTATGGTTGAATGTATGTCTAATTTCACTCTGGATTTTGATTTCTGTGAACATTGCATATATGGTAAACAAAATCGAGTAAGATTCCCATCTGGTGCTACAAGAGCAAAGGGGATCTTAGAGTTGATACACAATGATTTGTTTGGACCTGTGCCTGTTCCATCACTAGGTAAATCTATGTATTATGTTTGATTCATAGATGATTTCTCAAGGAACACATAGATTTATTTTCTTAGAAATAAATCTAAGGTATTTGATAAATTTAAAGAGTTTAAGGCTCTGGTAGAAAATTAGATAGAGAAGAAAATAAAGGTATTGAGGATAGATAATGGTGGATAATTTTTCAGAAATGAATTCGAAGAATTCTGTAAGAAGTGTGGTATAGCAAGGCAAAAGACTACTCCATACACACCTTAACAGAATGGATTTGCAGAAAGGATGAACATGACACTCATGGAAAAAGAAAGGAGCATGCTTAGTGGTGTTGAGTTAGGAAAATAATTTTGGGCAGAGGCAATGGGTACAACATGTTACCTGGTCAATCGATCACCCTCATCAGCGATGGATGATAAAACTCCACACAATGTATGGATTGGTAAGAAACCCTCTCTTGAACATCCCAGAGTGTTTGGTTGTGATGCTTATGTACATGTTCCAAATTAAAATAGGAGTAAGATGGATAATAAAGATGAAAAGTGTATTTTTATGGGTTATAAAGATGGTGTGAAAGGTTATAAGTTTTGGAACCCATAAAATAAAAATACTGTTTACAGTCGGGATGTTGTTTTTAGAGAGGTAAAATATGTTTCCAAACAAGAATTCCTACCAAGGAAAGAAGAACATGAGAAAATAGATTTTGATTTGGATGATGCAAAATTTGAATCATCTGAAGAAGATGAAGCAAAAGAAGAAGAACCTCATACCCCAGTATTGAGGAGACCAGTGAGGGAAAGAAATCAACCAGAAAGGTATAGTCCACCCGATTTTCGTTCTAATTTTTCTTTATCTATTACTGATGATGATCCTAGAACCGTCATGGAAGCAATGAATTTAGAGGATAGTAAATTATGGAAGAAGGCCATGGTTGAAGAAATGGATGCCTTTGATAAGAATGAGGCATGGGATATAGTTGATTTGCTAGCTGGAAGAAAATATGTTGGTAGCAAATGGTTGTTTAAGAAGAAGTTTAATGCAGAAGGAAAAGTGGAGAAATACAAATCTCGGTTAGTAGTAAAAGGTTATTCCTAGGTAGAGGGAATTGACTTTGGTGAGATTTTTTCTCCTGTTGCCAAGTTAACTTCTATTAGATTTCTTTTATCTATTGCTTCTGCTTTCGATATTGAAGTGGAACAAATGGATGTGAAGACAACATTCCTACATGGGGATCTGGAAGAAGAAATCTACATGAAGAAACCATAAGGCTTTGTAGTGAAGGGAAAGAAAGAGCTGGTCTGTAAACTAAAGAAGTCACTATATGGTATGAAGCAATCACCTAGGATGTGGTACCAAAATTTTGACACATACATCCTTGGATTGGGATTTGTGAGAAGCATGGCTGATCACTGTGTATATTCGAAGAAGGTTGGTAATCACTTCATTTATGTAGTGTTGTATGTTGATGACATGTTGCTGGTAGGAAATAACATGGATGTTATCAAGGAGGTGAAATCACAACTATCCTCCAAATTTGACATGAAGGATCTCGATGATGCTAACTTCATTCTAGGAATGGAGATTGAAAGAGATCATGCAAACATGAAACTCTGGTTGAATCAGAGAAAATATGTGAGACGATATTGCAGAGGTTTAATATGCATGGAAGTAAATCGGTCAAGGTTCCTATTCCTATAGGTGTAAATTTATCTGCAGATTAGTGTCCCAAGATATAGGAAGAAGAAGAGGACATGTCTCATGTTCCGTATGCCAGTGCAGTTGGTAGTTTGATGTATGGAATGGTCTATACTAGAACAGACATTGCACATGCAGTGCAAGTTTTGAGCAGGTATATGTCAAAACCAGGGAAGGAGCATTGGAAAACAATAAAGAGGGTCTTCAGGTATTTGCGTGGCACTACCAATTATGGATTGTGCTACCAAGGAAGACCATGATTGGACAGAGTGGTGGACATACATGGGTTTGTTGATGCAGACTGGGCTAGAGATCTAGATCGCAAAAGATCCACAAGTGGGTATGTGTTTAACCTATTTGGAGGAGCAACCAGTTGGATGAGAAAAATATAGGTTGTAGTGGCCCTCTCAACTACAAAAGCTAAATACATGGTAGCCACTCATGCAAGCAAGGAAGCAATATGGTTACAAAGACTGTGTTCAGGTATTGGGTTGGTACAAAAAGCAGTGAGATTAGAGTGTGACAGTCAGAGTGCAATCTTCCTGGCAAAGAACCTTGCTTATCATTCGAAGACAAAGCATATTTATGTTCAATATCACTTTGTGAGAGACATGGTTGAAGAAAAGAAGGTGTTGCTGGAAAAGGTTGAAACTTTGAAGAATGTTGCAGATTCATTGACAAAGTCTGTGAGCACAAAGAAGTTCTCCTGGTGTAGAGTAACAATGGGCATTGTTGCCCTGGATTGTTGACTATGTAATCCTGTGAACCCATGTATGCAAAGAAAACAACAAGTGGGAGAATGTTGGGTATGTGTTATATTCTTTGCATGTGTGTGTGTGGGCACGTTAGATTCAACAACTGCATCTGATTCATATTTTGCTATTTTTAGTGGTTTTCTAAATTAATCCCGGATTAAGGGATTAGGGTTTTGGTAGCTACAAAATACCTAAAATATTGTATATATTGTATGGTGAATGGTGAAATTAATACAATGAAGAGTTGAAAGGTGCAACACCAAGGAAGGTTGGTTTTCTCCCGGTTAAGGGTTTCCAGCGTAAATATCTGTGTACTATGTGTATGAGCCATTGATTAAATTCTGTTTTCTTAAGAATCTGTATGCATTTCTTTACTTCATAGGTTTAAAACTTACATAATGGCCATTCGCTGTATCATACTGGTGCCAAAGAGCCGAACCCGAGTCTCCATTAATACCCAACGCATTGAGCCTTGGCGGAAATGAAAGCTAGGCATAACGACTGGACAGGGGAGGAGGGTGGCAGCGAGGGGCCTTAACTACCTTCGTATCCTCCCCAGCTGTAGACAAGTGCGCACCATGTGTCACCCCATACGGGGAAAAGGCAAAGCAACATTATATTTCTTGTAGAGAATTAATAAAAAAATGGTGTGGAGTGGATGATGAATTTCTACACATAAACTTGTATGGAGTACACATAGTATTAGACTAGTTCAAAGAGATATTTTTTTTCACAAAATGCACCGTACTAGAAAAGTATACACTTATACAAAAAGGTAGTTGATGATCAATACCATTTAGTGTCAAGTAATTTAGGGGCACTTATATAAGCTTAGATTGGATTGAGTTATTAGGTGTTGCATTAGACCATGAAATATGAGATTAAGATATTCTAGTAGAAGCATGTGATGATGTTGCTCGAGGACACTATGCTAGGAGGAAGATTGCACAAAGAGTTCTATGTATATGAATTTGGTGGCCTACCTTATTTTTAGGATGCAAATGAATGCACAAGGAAATGCGATGTGTGGTAATAAGTAAGGAAACCTCCCCATTAAGGTGAAGTTCCTCTAGTTCCGGTGATGGCACTAGAACCCTTTCATAAATGGGTAGTGAACTTCATTGGACCCATTGATACCCCTATAAAGTAATATGAAACACAATATGTCATAACAATAATCGACTATTTGACCAGATGAGTAGAAACAACAATTGAAAGGTATTGTGTAACCAACACAACAACACACTTCATATTTGAGAACATATAATAAGGTTTAGGTGTTCACCTAATCTAACCAATGGTCAACAAACAAATTTTTGTGAAAAGAAAAACAATCCAAGCATTAAAGAAGGAATTTATGTACAAATAAGTAACTTGCACCACCCTTAGGAAAATGGAACAATGGAAGATTTTAACAAGGTTTTGGAAAATGGCTTGACTAAGATTTATAATTATTAGCATGATGATTGTGATGATTTGATTCCAATAGTCTATGGTTGTATAGAAGGACTTGTAAAATAATGACAAAGTGCTCATTCTTTAAGTTGGTTTATGAAAAATAAGTTAGGATGTCAATGGAATTTGTTGTACCAAGTTTGAAAATTGTGTTAGCAACAAAAAAAACTAGTGAAACACAATCCTTGAGACAAAGATTCCATGAGTTCACAATGTTGGAATATGACAAATTCATAGCAAGGTTTAACCATTTGGTAGAAACAAGAAATAAAAGTTGTGTCATGATGGGAACATTAAGAAAAAAAATTCAAAGCTAGTATAATTAATACTTATGTATGATAGCAAGTATTTGAGGAACCCAAAGAAGTTGAAGATCATATGGTTGGGACTCTTAAACTCATTTATATCTCAAATACCAATGCTGTGAGGTTAGCAAAGTTGAACATACAACACATGAAAGGATACATCACTGACCATAGACTAAATAATTTTCAAAGCATTGAAAAAACTTAATAAGAAAATGATAAGTGTGAGATTTATTATGAATTTTTGGTTTAGTTTTCATCATGTTTGTGAGGTTAGCAAAGTTGGACATACAACCCATAAAAGGACACATGAATGACCATAGACTAAATCATTTTCAAAGCCTTGAAAAAACTTAATAAGAAAATGATAAGTGTACGATTTATTATGAATTTTTGGTTTAGTTTTCATCATGTTGTACAATTGGTTGTGAGTGTGTAAAATTGTGAGAAGTCCCTTTTAATCGAGGAGATAGTCACATAAAAAATGATTGGGAAGTCAATTGAAGAGGGTTAAAAATTTGATTATGTTGTATAAGATATACAAGTGTTGACATGCACTAGAGTACACATTAGAAAGGAAGAAAATCTTGCACATGAGTTGTACCAAAGAACGGTTAGAGCTAAGTGGTATGGCATTGAAATACAATCATGCTAAAAACATGGATGTGAAAGCCAATATAACATATGTGAGAAAAATTTGTGGTAAAATGAATGAGAATTTTGAAAAAAAATAAAGATAAACTAAGGGGAATCTTCCAAGATTTTAAAAATTCTTTTCAAATTTTGCATGAAAACGCTATATAACATGCAAAATATACAATTTTTTATTTTTATTTTTTAAACTATTTTTTATATAAAATTATTATTTTGCTATCGAAATTTTCAAATTACATAAAAGTTAGATGTTGTACAAAACACAAATGTATGAAAATAATTTACACCAACCAAAAAGTGACATTTTTTAAACAAATATTTGTAGGATTAAAAATATATAAGTAATTTTTTTTATGAGAATGCATAATTTAAATACAAATAAAAGAGGTCAATAATATTTTTTTTATTAAATTACATATGTCAACGCAAAAATATATTTTTCATTATTTACATATTTTTTTTTTTTGGGGTTAAATTCAACATTCAAAGAGTCTTGCTTCTCGTTGATCCTTCATTGGAAAAGTCAATTTTATTTTAATTTATACTCAATTTTAATTTAATTTTGATTTTTTTAAAAATGTGTGTATAAAAGAGAATTTGTACAATGAACAAAAAAAACCTAGGAACAAAGTCTTGTTATTTAATTTATTTATCTTAAAGGCTCATTACATCATACTTGAAGGCTATATATGCTAATATTCTGACATAATGCACAAACTCTGTCCACGACTCTACAACATATTGTTGGAACGACTAGAGTTGTGGTGAATGTTACATTAGCACCTCACTTTTACTAGTTGAGAAAGCCACCATTAATATAAAAAGGAGAAACATGGGAGTGTGTTTTGATCCACTTGGATTAACACCAATGTAGATTCATGTTAACTTTGAATTTATCAAGCACCAAGAGGGATCAAATAGAAATTTAGATGCAAATCTATCAATGCTTAAAAGAGTCAAAGTTAGGATGGATATATGTTGGTATGTATGTGTGTGTAAAATAATATTTGGTTTTATTTTCTTAAATTTTCATTTTTACATTACAATTTTTTTTTGTATATTTTGATTTATAAGCATGTAAGTTACACTTCTCATCCATATGGGGCTGCTATTTTTTTATTATTTATTATTATTATTATATCGGGTTGAATTATGCCACATGTCATGCTAGCATTAGGCAAGGGCATTACACATCTCCCTCACATTGAGTAGTAGAATGAGCACACTTCTCTCAGTTTAGTTATTTAATTAGTCATTATTTAACATCATTTTTACTTTCATAAATTGAAGTAACATTAATTAATTAATATTGTTTATACATTAAAGTTAAGATATAAATTACCATGGATTAACTATATTTGATTAAAAGTACAATATGATAACCCATAGATAAAATTAGAATTACATTGCAATAAATTGAGAAATGGTTTATAGTGGAGAAACCCTCTTGGGGTGGAAAATAACAATATCGAAATACTCATTTAGTGTTTGATATCATAATCCCACAATGTAAATTGTAATAGTTCATTAACTACTTTATAAATGCATAAGTGCATATTTATTCAATTTTATTCGTCATGATTGGCATCATCCACATTCGCTTCCTCATTTGGAATGACAATAGTTTTGTTCTACAAAACATGTAATTTTCTAGATACATGTCAAGATACAAACCATTGATCCTTATCGAACATATTGGGTTAAAAAACACTTGTTTGCAATGTTTTGGACAAACATATAGCTCTTTATTTTCATCTTTTTTTTTTTTTTTTTGGAGTCAATACAAATTATCCAATTGTCACGATCTTCCTTCACATTACTCAATCAAAAGGTATCCCACAACTTACACCTAAAATTAAGGTATTGAAAATATGAAAAGTCAACTTATCCTATATCTTTCTAAAAGATTCTTACTTTCTCTTTATAAGGTTCATGTCACAGTGGTCGGCATGATTAGATTGGTGGAATTTTACCTCCATGCCACAATCAAATGTGATAGGTTGATCATAACATCCTTATAAGTGTTAAATTGGTGCCTGTATACCCACATATCATTATCCTACATTTTTTCCCCCTTTTTCTTCATACAACATAACTCATTGTTGAGTTGCATTTCAATTGTATAGAACACATTTATTAATCCCATCGATTTCTAATTGATCTATTTTTTTATTATCATATAATGATTGTAGATTTTAACCTTGTACAATTAATTACTACAAATGGATTCTTAATAAAAACATAAAAGATACAAATGGAACACACACACACACACACACACACACACA
>JASDQU010099786.1:520538-543714 GCA_032191745.1 Picea mariana | reverse complement strand
ATATATATATATGATACCACGACATCCAAAAACCCCTAATCATTTGACCTGGATTATTCTACACCCCTAATTCCTTAACCGGGATTAGAAAACCATCACCAGAAACCGTGTGCTAAAAAACCGCTAAAAACATATGCAAAAAACCACCAATCTATTTTTTCCAGGGGCTTCGCCTCTCAGTGACCCCCCTGCATGCCTGACACAATGCAGATACTAAGTTTGGTCATGAAAACAATATAACACATACCCAATAATATCCCACTTGTTGTTTTCTTTGCATACATGGGGCCGTAGGATTACATAGTCAACAATCCAGGGCAACAATTCCCATTGTTTCTCTACACCATGAGAAATTCTCGGTGCTCACAGAATTTGCCAATGATTCTGCAACATTCTTCAAAGTGTCCACCTTCATCAACAACACCTTCTTGTCTTCAACCATGCCTCTCAAAAAGTGATACTAACCATCAATATGCTTTGTCTTTGAATGATAAGTCAGGTTCTTCACCGTTAAGATTGCACTTTGATTGTCACAATATATCCTTACAACTTGTTGTACCAACCCAATTCCTGAACATAATCTCTGTAACCATACTGCTTCATTTCTTACATGAGTAGCTGCCATGTATTTAGCTTATGTAGATGAGAGTGCCACTACAACCTATCTTTTGCTCATCTAACTAATTGCTCCTCCAAATAGGTTAATCACATACCCACTTGTAGATCTTCTATGATATAGATCTCCAAACCAGTTTGCATCAACAAACCCATGTATACTTTGTCCAATCCCGATCTGCCTTGGTAGCACAATACATAACTAGTAGTGCCACACAAATACCTAAAAACCCTCTTTATTGTTGTCCAATGCTCCTTCCTTGGTTTTGACATATACCTACTCAAAAATCCCATTGCACGTACAATGTATGGTCTAGTACAAACCATTGCATACATCAAGATGCAAACCACACTAGCATACAAAACATGGGATATGTTCTCTTCCTCTTCTTGTGTCTTAGGACACCAATTTGCATATAACTTTACACCTACAGGAAGAGGAACCTTGACTGATTTACATTCCTACATATTAAACCTTTGTAATATTATCTTGACATATTTCCTCTTATTTAACCAATGTTTTTTGTTTACCTGATCTCTTTTAATTTCCATGCCCAAAATGAAATTTGGAGCACCAAGATTATTCATGTCAAATTTAGAGGACAACTGAGTTTTCCCATCATGGATAATCTCCTTGCTGTTTCCTATCAACAAAATATCATCCATATACAATACCATATAAATAAGATGATCATCGATTAATTTAAAATACACAAAGTGATTAGCTTTGCCCCTTGTGAAGCCAAGTCCAAACATATAAGTATAAATTTTTTGATATCATATCCTTGGTGATTGTTTTAACCCATACAAGGATATTTTCAACCTACATACCAACTCTTTGTTTTAGATTTATTCTTCCAGATCCCCATGTAGGAATGATGCCTCCACATCCATCCATTCTACTTCAAAATAAAAAGAAACAACAATAGATAAAATATATCTAACATAAGTTAACTTGGCAAGAGGAGAAAAAATTTCATCAAAGTCAATTCCCTCTACCTGGGAATAACCTTTTGCTACTAACCGAGCTTTATATTTCTCCACTTTTCCTTCTGCATTCAAATTCTTCTTAAACACCCATTTACTTCCAATGGTATTTCTTCCTGTTGGCAACTCCACTAGATCCCAAGCCTCATTCTTGTCTAAGGTTTCCATTTCTTCCACCATGGCCTTTTTCCAGAGTGTGCCATCCTTTGAATCTATTGTGTCCCTATCAGTTCTAGGATCATCATTAGTAATAAACAAAGAAAATTTTGAATGGAAATCAGGTGGAGTATACCTTTTCGATTGTCGTCTTTCCCAAACCAATATCCTCAATACCAGAGTATGAGGCTTTTCTTCTTCTTCTGATTCCTATTCTTCTATAGAGTCTGATTCATTATCCTTCAATTAAAACTCTATTTTCTCTAGTTCTTCCTCCCTTGGTAGGATTTCCTGTTTGAAAACATCTTTGATTAACCATACTGCATTTCTTGCATGATTAGCTACCATGTATTTATCTTATGTAGATGAGAGTGCCACTACAACCTATATTTTTCTCATCCAACCAATTTCTCCTCCAAATAGGTTAAAAACATACCCACTTGTAGATCTTCTGTGATATAGATCTCCAACCCAATTTGTATCAACAAACCCATGTATACTTTGTCCAATCTTGGTCTTCCTTGGTAGCACAATACATAACTAGTAGTGCCACACAAATACCTGAAAACCCTCTTTATTGTTGTCCAATGCTCCTTCCTTGGTTTTGACATATACCTACTCAAAAATCCCACTACACGTGTAATGTATGGTCTAGTGCAAACTATTGCATACATCAATATGCCAACCACACTAGCATACAAAACATGGGATATGTCCTCTTCCTCTTCTTGTGTCTTAGGACACCAATCTGCATATAACTTTACACCGACAGGAAGAGGAACCTTGACTGGTTTACATTCCTACATATTAAACCTCTGTAATATTATCTCGACATATTTCCTCTTATTTAACCAATGTTCCCTGTTTGCCTGATCTCTTTTAATTTCCATGCCCAAAATGAAATTTGCATCACCAAGATTATTCATGTCAAATTTATAGGACAACTGAGTTTTCCCATCATGGATAATCTCCTTGTTGTTTCATATCAAAAAAATATCATCCACATACAAGACCACATAAATAAGATGATCATCGATTAATTTAAAATACACAAAGTGATTAGCTTTGCCCCTTGTGAAGCCAAGTCCCAACATATAAGTTTCAAATTTTTGATATCACATCCTTGGTGATTGTTTTAACCCATACAAGGAAATTTTAGGCCTGCATACCAACCCTTTGTTTTAGATTTTGTCTTCGAGATCCCCATGTAGGAATGATGCCTCCACATCCATCCATTCTACTTCAAAATCAAAATCAACAACAATAGATAAAATATATCTAACAGAAGTTAACTTGGCAAGAGGAGAAAAAATTTCACCAAAGTCAATTCCCTCTACCTGGGAATAACCTTTTGCTACTAACCGAGCTTTATATTTCTCCACTTTTCCTTCTGCATTCAAATTCTTCTTAAACACCCATTTACTTCCAATGGTATTTCTTCCTGTTGGCAACTCCACTAGATCCCAAGCCTCATTCTTGTCTAAGGTTTCAATTTCTTCCACTGTGGCCTTTTTCCATAGTGTGCCATCCTCCGATTCCATTGTTTCCCTATTAGTTTTAGGATCATAATTAGTAATAAACTAAGCAAAATTTGAATGGAAATTAGGTGGAGTATACCTTTTCGATTGTCGTCTTTCCCGAACCAATCTCCTCAATACCGGAGTATGAGGCTCTTCTTCTTCTTCTAATTCCTATTCTTCTATAGAGTTTGATTCATTATCCTTCAATTAAAACTCTATTTTCCCTAGTTCTTCCTCCCTTGGTAAGACTTCCTGTTTGACAACATCTTTGATTAACCATACCGCTTCCTTTCTTGCATGAGTAGCTGCCATGTATTTAACTTATGTAGATGAGAGTGCCACTACAACCTATCTTTTGCTCATCCAACTAATTTCTCCTCCAAATAGGTTAAACACATACCCACTTGTAGATCTTCTGTGATATAGATCTCCAACCCAGTTTGCATCAACAAAACCATGTATACTTTGTCCAATCTCAGCCTTCCTTGGTAGCACAATACATAACTAGTAGTGCCACACAAATACTTGAAAACCCTCTTTATTGTTGTCAAATTCTCCTTCCTTGGTTTTGATGTATACCTACTCAAAAATCCCACTGCACGTGCAATGCATGGTCTTTTACAAACCATTACATACATCAATATGCCAACCACACTAGTATACAAATTATGGGACATGTCCTCTTCCTCTTCTTGTGTCTTAGGACACCAATCTGCATATAAATTTACACCTACAAAAAGAGGAACCTTGACCGGTTTACATTCCTAGATATTAAACCTCTGTAAAATTACCTCGACATATTTCCTCTTATTTAACCAATGTTTCCTGTTTTCATGATCTCTTTTAATTTCCATGCCCAAAATGAAATTTGCAGCACCAAGATTATTCATGTCAAATTTAGAGGACAATTGAGTTTTCCCATCATGGATAATCTCCTTGTTGTTTCCTATCAACAAAATATCATCCACATACAATACCATATAAATGCGATGATCATCGATTAATTTAAAATACACAAAGTGATTAGCTTTTCCCCTTGCGAATCCAAGTCCCAACATATAAGTATAAAATTTTTGATATCACATCCTTGGTGATTGTTTTAACCCATACAAGGAAATTTTCATCCTGCATGCCAACTCTTTGTTTTAGATTTCTTCTTCCAGATCCCCATGTAGGAATGATGCCTCCACACCCATCCATTATACTTCAAAATAAAAATCAACAACAATAGATAAAATATATCTAACAGAAGTTAACTTGGCAAGAGGAGAAAATTTTTCATCAAAGTCAATTCCCTCTACCTGGGAATAACCTTTTGCTACTAACCGAGCTTTATATTTCTCCACTTTTCCTTCTGCATTCAAATTCTTCTTAAACACCCATTTACTTCCAATGGTATTTCTTCTTGTTGGCAACTCCACTAGATCCCAAGCCTCATTCTTGTCTAAGGTTTCCATTTCTTCCACCATGGCCTTTTGTCAGAGTGCACCATCCTCTGAATCCATTGTGTCCCTATCAGTTCTAGGATCATCATTAGTAATAAACAAAGCAAAATTTGAATGGAAATCAGGTGGAATATACCTTTTCGATTTTCGTCTTTCCCTAACCAATCTTCTCAATACCGGAGTATGAGGCTCTTCTTCTTCTTCTTATTCCTATTCTTCTATAGAGTTTGATTCATTGTCCTTCAATTAAAACTCTATTTTACCTAGTTCTTCCTCCCTTGGTAGGACTTCCTATTTGACAACATCTTTGATTAACCATACTACTTCCTTTCTTGCATGAGTAGTTGCCATGTATTTAGCTTATGTAGATGAGAGTGCCACTACAACCTATCTTTTTCTCATTCAACTAATTGCTCCTCCAAATAGGTTAAACACATACCCACTTGTAGATCTTCTATGATATATATCTCCAACCCAATTTGCATCAACAAACCCATTTATACTTTGTCCAATCCTAGTCTTCCTTGATAGCACAATACATAACTAATAGTGCCACACAAATACCTGAAAACCCTCTTTATTGTTGTCCAATGATCCTTCCTTGGTTTTGACATATACCTAATAAAAAATCCCAATGCACGTGCAATGTATGGTATATTACAAACCATTGCATACATCAATATGCCAACCACACTATCATACAAAACATGGGATATGTCCTCTTCCTCTTCTTGTGTCTTAGGACACCAATCTACATATAACTTTACACCTACAAGAAGAGGAACCTTGACCAGTTTACATTCCTACATATTAAACCTCTGTAATATTATCTCGACATATTTCCTCTTATTTAACCAGTGTTTCCTCTTTTCCCGATCTCTTTTAATTTCCATGCCCAAAATGAAATTTGCAACACCAAGATTATTCATGTCAAATTTAGAGGACCACTGATTTTTCCCATCATGAATAATCTTCTTGTTGTTTCCTATCAAAAAAATATCATCCACATACAAGACCATATAAATAAGATGATCATCGATTAATTTAAAATACACAAAGTGATTAGCTTTGCCCCTTGTGAAGCCAAGTCCCAACATATAAGTATCAAATTTTTGATATCACATTCTTGGTGATTGTTTTAACCATACAAGGAAATTTTAGGCCTGCATACCAACTCTTTGTTTTAGATTTCTTCTTCGAGATACCCATGTAGGAATGATGCCTCCACATCCATCCATTCTACTTCAAAATCAAAAGAAACAACAATAGATAAAATATATCTAACAGAAGTTAACTTGGCAAGAGGAGAAAAAATTTCATCAAAGTCAATTCCCTCTACCTGGGAATAACCTTTGCTACTAACCGAGCTTTATATTTCTCCACTTTTCCTTCTGCATTCAAATTATTCTTAAACACCCATCTACTTCCAATGGTATTTCTTCCTGTTGGCAACTCCACTAGATCCCAAGCCTCATTCTTGTCTAAGGTTTCCATTTCTTCCACCATGGCCTTTTTCCAGAGTGTACCATCCTCTGAATCCATTGTGTCCCTATCAGTTCTAGGATCATCATTAGTAATAAACAAAGAAAAATTTGAATGGAAATCAGATGGAGTATACCTTTTCGATTCTTGTCTTTCCCGAACCAATCTCTTCAATACCAGAGTATGAGGCTCTTCTTCTTCTTCTGATTCCTATTATTCTATAGAGTCTGATTCATTATCCTTCAATTAAAACTCTATTTTCCCTAGTTCTTCCTCCCTTGGTAGGACTTCTTGTTTGACAACATCTTTGATTTCTCTAAATACAACATCTTGACTATACACTACCTTCTTAGTTTTTGGGTTCCAAAGCCTATAACCTTTCAAATCATCTTTATACCCAATAAATATACACTTTTCAACCTTTTTATCCAACTTACTCATGTTTTCCTTTGGAATTTGAATGTAGGAATCACAACCAAATACCCTAAGATGTGTAAGAGAGGGTTTCTTACCAGTCCATACCTCGTGTGGAGTCTTGTCATCAAACTTTGATGAGGGTGATCAATTGACCATGTAACATGAAATACCCATTGCCTCTACCCAAAAATCATATCCTAAGCTAGCACAACTGAACATGCTCCTTGATTTTTCCATTAGTGTCATGTTCATCCTTTCTGCAAACTCCATTCTGCTAAGGTGTGTATGGAGTAGTCTTCTACCTTGGTATACCTCACTTCTTGCAGAATTATTCGAATTCATTTTTGTATAATTCTCCATCATTATCCATCCTCAACACCTGAATTCTCTTCTCTGTCTGATTCTCCACAAGATCCTTAAACTATTTTAATTTGTTAAAGACTTGAGATTTCTTCCTCAAGAAATAAATCCATGTATTCCTCGAGAAGTCATCTATAAATGAGACATAGTACACAAATTTTCCCAATGATGGAACAAACACAGTTCCAAACACATCATTGTGCACCAACTGTAAAATCCCCTCTGTTCTCGTAGCTCTAGAGGAGAATCTTACATGATTCCACTTCCCATATAATTAACAATGTTCACAGAAATCAAAATCTAGAGAGAAATTGTCCATAATTTTACCGTGTAGTGCTCAAAGGTCCTTCTCTCCAATATGCCATAGACTTTGATGCCACAACATAGTGTTTTCTGCAGAGAATGTAGGAGTTCTTTATTCTTTAGCTCCAATCTCAGGAACAACGAAACTATTGCACCCATCACTAATAGTGCTTGCCAACAACTTATATAGAAGTTCGATTTGAACTCCCTTCAACAACACCATTTACCCTCGAACCATCCCATAGGTTTATTTTTCAAACACTATTTTTACACCTGCATCATCCATCTTGATTACATAAATCAAATTTCTATCCAATACTAGGATGTGTAGAACACCAAGGAGTGTTCTAATCCTACCATCCATGAGCTTAAACTTGATTTTTCCTCATCTTATGATTTTGGCTCTCGAATCATATCCCAGAAAAATGTAAACCTCCATCATACCTTTCATATTTGTAGAACCACTCCCTATGGGGAGTGATATAAAAGAATGCACTTGATTCAACCAACCATGCCTCATGATCTGCATGTGTGCTTGATGAATCCAAGTACACATCTCATCCTTCATCTGTGAATGTTTTTCCTTTTGTAGAAGGAGCATCATCAGATCCCTTCCCTCTCTCAACACTTTTGGATATACAATGTTTCTTGTAATGCCATTATCTTCCACATCTCCAGCATACTTTTACAAATTTTATGGAAGATTTAGATCTTCCCCTAGATTTAGATCTACCACTTGAGAACTTTGATCTATTTCTTTCTTGGGAGCTTCCTCTTGCAAATAAGGCTTCTGTGATTTGGATTTCCATGTTTTTCTGCCTCATCTCCTCTGACAACAAGGATGCGACCACATCACTTGAACTTAAATTAGTTGCATTACTACCTATGGCCATGACCAGACTCTCCCACGAGTATGGTAAAGAGAAAAATAAACTGATACACTTATCTTCATCAGAAATATTAATATCAATAGATAATAGCCGAATTACCATGGTATTGAAGGCGTTTATATGCTCTATCACCGAGTCTCCATATTTCATCCTCTGGTTGTACAACTTCTTCTGGAGGAACAATTTGTTTACCAGGGACTTAGACTGATACAAAGCCCCTAACTTATTCCATAATGCCTTGGTTGTGGCTTCCTCTGATGCATTAAGTAATACGAAATTTGAGAGACACAAACAGATTGTGCTCTTCTCCTTCCGATCTAACTTTTCCCCGTATTTTGTTGATATTCTTGTAGGTGTAGTGCCTGGATCCACAATGATCCATTGATCTTTGTCCACCAACATATCTTCCATCTTGAGCTTCCATAACTCAAAAAATTTCCCATTAAATTTCTAGATCTCTATTTTTGAATTGCTTTCCATTTCTTTTCACCACAAGAATCAATATCGTAGAGCTCCCACTATAATAAGGTTTATCACAGACCTGAGCCAAACCCTTAGCCACAAAGGCATCCCTTAAAGCCAATAACTGCTCTGATACTAAATGTATATTTTAACCTTGTACAATTAATTATTGAAAATGGATTCTCAATAAAAAATAGAAAAGATACAAATGGAACACACACACACATTTCATAGAGATTTTACCATGGAAACCCAAATCGGGAAAACCAACAACTTGTTTAGAGCCACACCTCTAGTTCTTTATTCATCATACATATTCATTGTTTACAATACAATATATAGGATCTCGTGGCATCCAAAAACCCTTAATCCATTGACTTGGATTAGTCTACAACCCTAATTCCTTAACTAGAATTAGAAAACCATCAACGAAAACCGCGTGTTGAAAAACCGCTAAAAACAGACACAAAAAAACCACCATTTTTTTTCAAGGGCTTCGCCCTACATGCCCAACACAATACATATACTAGGTTTGGTTGTACAAAGAATATAACACATACCCAACAATGAAAACATATATTAGATGTGATATCTATTCACTATGTGTTTCCATTTAAGTTTGTGTAAAGTCATAACGTTAAACTAATAAATAACAAAAAATAGATAACCATTGATCATTCTCTTTTTTCCAATTGGTTTGCAACAACTCTCTTTCTCTTTTATCCTAATTCCACTCATCCAATACCACTCCTCTTCATGTGTCATCAATTTTCTTAATGTACTCACTAGCATAATAGAATAACTCACAAAAATGTAGCTCTTTGTCATAAATCCTTTAGTTTTCACCCTTTTGCAAACAAACCCCTTCAAATTTTCATGTACCTTTCCAAGAAGAACATTGAATGGTATGTGACCACTCCTACTAATTAAACCTCGTCAAATAGGTAAACACAAATATGGACTTGGAAGCCTAAGAAAGTTGTGGGAAAATCCCTTTGCATCATCCATACAATCTTAACCATTTCTCTCTGTCACCATGGAATGTTAGCCACATGAACATATCTTGGAGTGATCTATTGTACAAATGGAAATATTAATTTTGAAGTATTGTTTTGGGAATACATCGCTTAATAATTGTGGCATACATTTACTTGATTTTTTTTTCTTAATCCACACTTGAATTACTCATAAAACAATGATGATAATGCCTAATGATTCGAGGGTTTAAATGTGTTTCAAATTCACACTTCATTGGATGAGGGTTTGGTACATTAAACATTCACTTATGATGAGAATTGTACTTGATTTCTAATCCAATTCTCTATACATAATAAATTGTTGGTATAAACCCTCAAATGCCTTGTAATTTGGTGCTTAAGGTCTTGTTTACTTTTCAATTTCTTGATGGAATATGATAATGTGAGGGTTTATCTTAGACGTTTCACTCAATTTGTGCTCTCAAGATCAAGATAATACTTAAGTGCTTAAATGACTTAACTTGGAGGCTAATGTTTCACTTGTATTGTTGGTATAACACATATGCTTAAGGGTCTACCTCAAACATTGATGTGATCTAAGCAATTTTCTCTTACTTTGAATAGTCATTGATGTTATGAGTCTTCTACAAATTGGAGTACATAATAGCTTTGGATTAAATATTAAAACATCATCATTTCATTCTCTTTCTCTTTCTTTGTACTCCAATAAGTTAGTTATCTTTCTCTTTTCTTGTTTGTCATGCCATGTGGCTATTTAGGGTTTTAATCAATAAGTTTGCCGCTTTTTAGTTTAATTTTTCTACAATTACATATGGATCAGGGTTCTCCCTATACAATTATGTCCTTTAATTCCAAAGGTCCCCACATTATTGATGATATTTTTAATTACCTTTCTAATTTCTCAGAAATATGATACATTTAATTATCATCTGGGATTCATATGGAACTTGTGAGTTATCATGCATTGTATATTCAAGCTGCATTTGTTGGACCATTTCACGCTTGCACATGTCCTTCTTAATGCTGGGGGGTTTAGACTTAGGGTTCATCCATAGTTGACCAACAAAACCCCCAAAGCATCGACATATCAATCTTTAGCCAAGGTTCAAGAAGGTCTCACCCGAGACGCAATGAGGATCACAAAGATTACTTGGTCTTGTTCTAGGGATGAAGGGATAAACACATAGAGATCCATATAGGTTGACGTTCATAAATTCCATAATTGACGACTTACTATCATTAATATTCAAACACACTACACACACATATCCAAATTCCGCATAAGCAACACATGATAGATCATAATCACGACAACTTTATTATTATTTCCATTCCATTAAACACATGCATACATTAAGCACAACATACTTTACAACAACATAGTCTCATGTCTTTTTTAATAATTTTCCTTTCATACCTTATACTTATGACAGACTCAGACCTACAGTCAGAAGCATTTCAACATTACAATACTATAGAGACTCATAGCGAGCTCTTGAACAATGGGAAACCATAATGACTTAATGAATCAACTTGATGCAAGCAACAATCTCTTCTTTTTCATCCTTACTTTATTTTATATCCTTCTTAGTTATGGAACTCTCTCTCTTTGTTGATTCTGCTCCGATTTCTCTATTGACTAATAGTATTACACACTTCTGCCACCTGCTTGCATTCCATGTATCCTTTCTAGAATTGGGGCAATATTATCTGCCTTGCCAACTCATATTTTTTCTACTCCACGTTCCCTTGTGATGATGGCAATAATCATATGGGGTATTTCCGATGATTCTTTTCTTGATTCTAGCGTGCATCTTCTTGATTTCTGGTACACATCCAAGACTCAGACCGACATGCATTTGGTAGAACTTGGACTTGGAGCGCAATATCAAAACTTGGTCCAACACGCACTTCTTTTTAATCCTCACACAACTTCTTATGTGCGCACAAAACTAGAATGGGCATGCACAACTTCGTTTGTATACACATGTGAGATTAACCCAAAACTTTGGGTTCCAACAACCCCCCACCATTATTACTTGGCTCATCCTCGAGACAACTGCCTCATGTAGTGACTACTACGGGAAATGACTAAGAGAAAATCATCATCAGTGACCTACCAAAGTATCAAACTATGTTGTGGTTGCAACCAGGTTTGAGTAAGAGAAAATCATCTGTCCAGGCTGTAGTTGCAACAGACATAGGTCCTAGAATGAGTCGAGCAAGCCCAAAGTTAAGATATGGTGGTGGGAATTAGTAGGCCATATGCTCAGCTCTTCCCCTTCTCTAGTGTCTATGATGATGAATGAGGAATCTATTTAAATCAAACCATCGAGACACCACACTTTTATATGGGTTTAAGATCCCTTAAGAGAGAGTATCATCATCATCATTCAGGAGACTAGAACCTCATCCTTCAACAAAGGTGATTATGCATGATGACATGCAAACCAACTTTGGGATTAGATATCTGGCAGACAACCGCATCTTCAAAACACAATTCATGGAACTATGAATACTGGAGTGGTACCTTGCTGGAAAACAAGAGGGTGGGCCCTTTGCCTAACAACTAATGACAAAATGAAAATATTTGTGAAAATTGAAATGTGGGTTCTTGAGTTGTCTGACTGAACTAGGAATCACACGTCTCAGAGTGTCTGTGAAGCTAAGCCATGGTAGGAGACCTGAATGAAGGGTGGGAAAATTAGTGAAACATGGAACGTGAACATAGGGCTTATGGAAAATCATGGTTGTGGGTGATGGGTAGGGATAAAGAAGAGTGGGATGTGGATAATTTCACCACCGACTGGATGGGGAAAAAGTGGATATATATAGAGTGAAAAATGGTCAAAAGGGTGATCCATAATAAGATGAAGAAYCGACCTAGAAGAGTGATCGAGAAATAAGTACAAAGTTTTGGTGAAGTCCAATAGATGAAGAGACAACAATTCAGATTTGTCGTATTGGTTATGTTCCCTTTGGAATGTGGCGTCAACTTTTCTTACCTRCTAAGATAAATGTGATCTGTTTGAAACTTATTGCTTGACCCTTTAGTAGAATGTAGCGACAAGTAGTTGAGGCCAATCCATGTGAGGCCCCTGCCAAAGATAGTACCACGAATGTAAGCCATAACTTTGGCCTGAATTGGAAATCTCAAGAATCTACAAAACTATCAATCTATCAAATTAGTTTGTGTGATTTGAGTGGATGTTGTGCTCCCAAAAAGGGAAGATTATTCAAAATATATATTCTTCTATCTATTATACATCCTACGCTAACCCTACGCTATTAAACTGCTTAGTTGAGTCTAAGTGATGGTTGACCCCTGCGGGTCGGAGTACACTTTCAATCTGCTTCCATTAATAAGTCCCTTAAGAAATTGTCCTTGTAATGCAGTTAGCTTGTCTGCACCTGCTTCAATGATGTATACTATCCAGAAAGGACCCAACCAACACATATGTAGCTTTCCAAGGTGTTGTAAATATTTGTTGTCATAAAAAAAAATTAAATATCTTGGCCGAAGGATTTTCTGGTGGATGTTGTGATCATGCCATGCCCTTTGTCCTTGCTTCTTGACCACTTGGCTAAATCCTACCATCATATGATCCTATTCTATCTCCATGAGCTCATCTAATTTGTGTTGAAGAGACTGTTCATCTGTCATCTATATGGCCATAGCAACCCAAAGGATAGGGACTAGAAATTCTAGTGACATGACCGCTTCTTTACCGTAGAATGATCTAAATGGTGTGTGTTTTGTCAGGATTTTGAAATTTGTTTGATATGTCCATAATACTACAGGGATGCACTGATCCCAATTGTCCCACTGCACATTACAAACCTTGGTTAAAGCATGCTCTAAAATTTTATTAAAAGCTTCAATCATATCATTAGCTTGAGGATGATAGGGAGTGTGTTTCTGGTGATGGATCGTGAACTCCTGAATGAGTTGTTGAATGGAGTCATTTAGAAAATTCAAACCCTGGTAGCTCATCAACACCCATGAAAAAATGAATCTGGTAATTATATTTTCAAAGATGAAATGCATCACCATATCTGTTATGCAATTCTTGAATAGCTTGGCCTCAGCCCATCTCATCAGATATTTAGTGGCTGTAATAATTTAGCGCACACATGTCCATTGCACGGGGGGAGAGATCAAGCCCACAAAATCAATTTCCCACTTGCCAAAGGGTTCCAAGGATGTGACTGGAAACAAAGGGAGCTCATCTATTGAGCAATGCTTTCCAATCTGTTGACACACATAACAATGTTTACAATAGTCCTTGGCATATACAAAGAGTGAGGGCCTCTAAATCCCCACACAATTTAGCCTTACTTGCATTGTGTCCACCTGCAAGACCCTCATGTGATCCATATAGAATGGGGTCCTGTTCATTCTCTTATGCACACCAACACATGATACCATATGCTTCCAACTTATACAATTGCCCGACAATCAATTGACAATATGCACTAGGGGTCACCGGTTGATGATGCTGAGCTTTGGTATACTTTGGTGGAGCCTGTCCTGACATGAAGAATTCAATGATCTTGGCCAATTGATCAAGAATTTCTTTGACGCAAACGAGTTTCACATCTAGGAGTTCATCATCTAGGCTCTGACTAGCTTCTCTAGTCTCAATTCACGATAGATGATCTCATCCCACATCATAGTTTCTAGAATTGGAAACAAATTCAAATTCAAATTCTTCAAAGGGAAACAACCAACGACATATTCTTCCTCCTAATACTGGCTTTTGGACCAAAAATTTGGTTGTAGAGTGGTCTGTAAAGATTTTGAATGGGGTCCTAGCATGTAATGGTGAAACTTTTGCAATGCATATACCATGGCGAGGCCCTCGCGCTCTATTGTAGTATAATTATTTTCTGCATCAGACAAACTAGAAAAATATGTTGGATGATCAATATTACTTTCGCCCAGTTGCGCAAGAAATACACCCAGTGCGATGGACAAGGCATCTACATGGACATGAAATATCTTACACCAATCAGGAAAAACCAAAACGATGTTGTGACAAGTGTCTCTTTGAGAGTATACAAGACTTCTTGGAATTTCCAAGTCCAACTGTACTTAGTATCCTTGAACAACAACTTCTCCAACAAGGCAACAATTTTGGCATAATTATGAATAAACCGCCAGTAATATCCTATATGACCTAATGTCACACATAACTCATAGACCAAAGTGGGGGACACCATATCCAAGATGGCAATGATCTTAGCTTGATCCACCAATAATCCATCCTTCCACATGATGTGGCTCAACTATGTGCCAAAGGGTGTACATAAGATGCACTTCTTCAAATTTAATGAAATATGGAGTTGGCAACATCGATCCAACATCAACTGAAGGGATTACATGTGTTCTTTCAACAAACTGAAAACTGTCCAATCATCCAAATAAAATTCAAGAAACTTGTGGATAAATTCCTTGAAGGCTATGATCATTATCTAGGAAAATAATGCAGGGGCATTCTTTAAGCCAAAAGGCATCACAATGTATGAAAAAAACCCCCATTCCATTGCCTCCTCTATGCTCCAAACCTAGTGATACCCTGAAAATCCATTTGTAAAAGATTAGGTTTCCCGACCTCCAACATTTTCCAGTACCTCATCTGTGAAAAGGGTAGGAAAAGAGTCATGGGCACAGACTACGTTGAGACTTATCAGATTTACACATATTCAAATATCACCGGTTTCCTTAGGTTGCACAACCATAGGACCGATCCAATCAGACTTATCCACATGGACAATGATTCCAACGTCTAGCATCCAGTCCAATTCTTTGCACACCTTTTCCTTATATTTGGGATTTAATAGATAAGGCCTTCTCTTGATCGGTTTGGCATCTAACTTGAGATGAATTTTTATATCTCCCAATGATCTTGCAATTACCTTCAATTCATAAAAGATACGAGGAAACAAGTCCTCATATTCCTTAAGTAGGTCGAAAACTTGAGTAGCAGTCTTCTTATCCCAATAGTCTCCAATTATGGCCATCTTGGGCACTTCCTCCATGCCAATATTGTGTTTCTTGGTCTTAATCGGATGATTGTAGTTCAATGCATCCATCTCCACTGCCTTTCCTTTCATTGCATGCTCGCCTTCAGATTCTTTGATTTGGACTCCCTGCGGGTCATCATCATCAATGTTATCGACAATGACCTTCCAACAATGGACAACCTATTTTATTTTTTCTACTGGTCAATGATATGAGAATACTACCCTGGGTGTGACTTCCTTTGTCTAACAATGAAATATAAAATCCTTAATATGAAGGAGGGCCTCTCTTTGAGTCAGATCTTCTATTGTGAAGTAGAATGTTGAACAAAATTTTAAAATTACATGGGTACAATCCCTTGTCTTCCTTCTGAGTTCCTCCTGAATATACCAGCTCCTAGGAACCATATCCATTGTATGCATGAAATAATGGAGCCATTGGGTTCAAGGAATATTCTTGGAGGTCCAACATCATTTGAAAAAACCAATGTGTTCCTGGGGATCTTCAATGCCCTCATACTGGTTTTCCATTTCGAAATCCAAAATTGGATGGAACCTGAATTTTATCAGCTCAACCACCTGCACCCACTCCTGAAGATTCACATGATGTGTCTCCCACCACCGCGCAGGTGTCTCCTGAACTACGACATCCATGGCCTGAATCCTCCATTCTGTTGGGATGGCCTTCTCCATCTGTATTAGGAATTAATCTACTGGCCCTATTCCATGAAATCACGGGGCACCACATAACTTTTATATGATCCAGAGCACTGCTCTAGTTATCTTCACACATCTGTGAGTAGAGACCTCATACAACTTGTTTTTCCAAATTTCCATGGCATATTCAAAGTTAGTGTCATAATACTTGATTCTTCTCCAACTTAAATCTCCATCTACAGTGGGATTGATATAGTCTTCCATGCATCCAGTGATCTTATAGATGCTTTTAATTACAAAGCTCCACGCATCCTCATCCAATGGCTCATTGTACTTGTCTCCTTCATTTGGATCTAGAGGTGTGATCACACATAGGATGTTTGTCTCAAATGACATCTACCTCTTCTTCAAATTCAACATTGCATTGTTGGAAAAGGCCCAATCAATGCCAAGAAATGTAGGGTATGGATTAGAGTCATCCATAATTTCTATGACCTCAAATTCAATCTTTGTCTTTACCCCTTATATATTCACCTCAAATTTCTCCAGTTGGCCGATAGGATAAACCTTGTACTGATTTTCCAACCATAGTTGGATGGGTGACCATAATAGACTTAGCTTTCCCATCAACTCCTAGGACTTCTTTGGTAAAATGTTCATGTCGGAACCCAGGTCCAATGTGACTCCATCCATGTCATACCCACCAATCTCAACTGCCATCTTGAACTCTCTACCAATGCACTTCTACTTGTTGACCTGGAATACTCCCTTTCTGGGAGGGGAGCTGATATAGTCCTATTTTATAGCTCCTTCCCCATACAAGTGGCTAACATATGTATTAACTTCTTCCCAACATTAGGATCATTGAGTAATCTTAAACAACAATGTAATAAATTACTTACTTGATCATCAATGTCTGTTTCGTGACCCAAGTCGCACAATGCTTCGTCACACATTGCACGGTTCAACTCCTCAAGGAACTTTTCCTAAATCACTCTTTTCTTGACACATTGCAAATATTCTTTTCTACATGCTTCTTCCATTAACCTCTGCATTGCACACTGCAACTCCTCACACATACGGGCATCCTCCAATGATATTTGTGTTACACACTACAAGTCTTCCCAGGTGTGAGCCTCTTCGAGCAACCTCTGTGTCACCCATTATACCTCTTCATGGATCTAGGCCTCCTAAAGTGACCTCTGTGTTACTCACTGTACTTCTTCGCAGATTCGAGCCTCCTTAAGTGATCTTTGAGACATGCGCTGCAACTCTTCACGTGCTCTTTCTTCTTCCATGGATCTCTGCATGTTGTGCATAAACTAATTTTGTTGGGAAGCATCAAACTTGGGGGCCATGCTATGTTTCTGATCTTCCCCTTTGGATTTTTAACCAAGATCTCAACCTGCTCAAAGTCCCTTCCTGTCTTCGCTCCACCTTGGTTTATCACCTGGACATCAACTTCCTCATCCTTCTTCTTATTTCTGCATAGCTCCGCATGCACCATGTTGCAGTGCGTCTTCTTTACTTCTCAGTTCTTTAGTAAGTTAGGATAGTCCTCTATGAAATGCTCGAGACTGTTGCAATATGAACAAAGCATGCGTGGTTTGGTGAGAAACCTTGATACATGACCAATCTCTCCATAATTGAAACAAGTGGGGAGTCTGCCTCCCTCACCTCCATATCCTCATCCACGACCACACCCATGTCCTCCTCTAGGACCTACTTGGTATTCACCTCTCTCAACACTGCCACGATCACCACCCTTCTATCCTTCTTGTACATGGAATGCATCACATGTATTATCTTCCATTAGCTAGAGTGACCGACAATTATTGAAATCATGTCCCATGTGTTATCACATGAAGTTGTAATGGGTCAAATCTCTCCTTAGGTTTTCAATTTTATATCCTTTACTTCTTTTTAAGTTTGTTTTTTATTTTCTTCTTATGGTTTTCTTAGGTTAACTCAAAATAAATGAAATATGGGAGGTTGGACCATCCATTTAACCCACACCTATGGTTTATACCCTTGGTTCATTTCCTATGGTTTATACCCTTGGTTCATCACATGATTTGACAAACTATCACTATCATCCCCATGACACCACCAACCTGACATGTCACTACCTCCATTTATACGCTTGAACCTCTCCAGTCTGTCCCTTTACCCATTAGGGAGTCAAATCAAATCCCTTCTAGTACGCTGCCAACTCATCAAGAGTTTTCGTAGCGCATATTTTGTAAACCCTTCCTCTTTATCATCATTGCATTTATGAATATGATGTCATGTCATCTCATTGTTTTCAGCATCCATGTTTTTAAAAGGGAATAATCATGATTTGGTCATTAAATCTTTCTAACTATTTATCAAAGTTTGAATTTTTCTCCTAGCTCAATGCTGCAGAAACTCCTAGTCCAAACAATGCTACAGATTATGCTACAAACCAACTGATAGAAGTGAATTGAAGATTGGGATGGTTGCAAACAACTTCATGCTTTTTGAAGCTCATCTATAGTCAATCTACGGTGTCCAGGTACTCCTTGAGGCATCTGAGCTTTTTTGAAGGTCATCTAAGGCTGTACTAAATTTTTGTAGCACTTGACACTACGAATTGTGGTCTCCTTTACCTACCGGCCCCTTTACCTATGCTATCACATAATTCTTATCCATCTACAATATTTTGAACCTTCTTGAATGAAATTTAATAAACTTTGCTATCAGAGCCATTGTGCCTATTTATTTCTTGGCCCTTGCTGTCTATGCTACAAAAACCACTATGAAATTGCGCTACAGATCCCCTATTCCAGCATTGCAAACTGTGTATCAACCCAGTATCATCATCTATGCTCACATAACTAGCATCAAATCTTTTACTTTATAGTGTCATTTAATATTTTCACTTCAAAGTCCGTTTACATTGAAGACTTTAGGAGCCTTTGCTTTTAAAATGATGATGACCCTGCATGGTGGTTTAATGTTAGCTTAAAACCTTGACAGTGCTGCCACCTTGCATATCTTTTCTCTGAAGGGATTTTCTTCCTTTTCTAAGCCATCAGATTGTTCTCTCACTAGTTTAGAAGTCAATTGAAGGAAAACCCTGAAGCCTTTATAAATACCACCATTCAAACCCTAAAGACTTCTGTCCTTGCTTGGCTTCCCATACCTATCATAACATTGTAGTGTTTGGTTTCCTATTTCTATCAAATGGATACACCTCTATAGAAGAAGTCTCATAAGGGTGGGAGTGTAGTCAAGACTGAGCCTTATAATATGCACTTGTTTGATGCTGAATCTATGATCAGAGAGGTCTTCCAGAGGGTTGGCTGCCTAACTTTCTGTCAAAATATGCAGAGGGGACACCTTGAGGTAGCCAGAGAGTTTGCCTTAAAATTTGATGGCACTAAGACCAAGGTGGGAATACTTGAACTAGAAGTATCCAAGGCCACCATTGTAGCAACCACTGAGATACCCAACACCGGTGAAAGGTGGTTCAAATCTATGACTCTTAATGCATCCTTTTCTAAATATTTCCTCAAACCAGAACATCAGGGAGATAATTTGCCTAAGGGAGTGCCTAGGATCCACTTGGTTGAGGGTTTTGACAATATGTTGAAATTAATTCATAGATATTTTACTTGTGAGGGAAGATTCAATATGATATACCATTATCACATTAGGCTTTTTCTACATTTCACAGGCAAGGACTTAATGAACATCCCTTTCTATCCATTTAGGAGTATGGGAAAAATGGATAATAGGGTCCAAGTCAAGTCCAAGGCTGTGGACACCGGTGTTTTCCAGTCAGGGCTGATCATGATGCTGTAATGGAGGAATTGAAGAAAAGAAACATAGTTTGGGAGCAATTCATTGCCTCTGCCAATCTGCAACTAGATGTAGCCCCTACCCCTCAATCCAAGGTGCAGAGCCATTTGCCAACTGATAGTGCTGTCCACACAGAAACAAGCAAAAAGAGAAAGGGAAAACACATTGCCAAAGATAAATAGGTTCCTAAAGAATTTGAAGAAGAAGAAAGGGGAGCCTATCACTCTCCACAAAGGGAACTTTCACCTCAACCTACACTTGAACTTGAAGAAGTTCCCTCAGCCAAAACCACAACCAAAAAGGGGAGAAAGTTACACTTTCCTTCACCCACTGAAGCAGTTGAGACTAGAGCTAGGAGGCCCTTCACCAGATCATCAAACCATAAGGAAGATGCTGAAGCAGAAGTCATAGCCAAAGCTCCTGTCTAGAAGAAATATAAGGGTAAAATGAAAATGTTGGGAATCCTGTTGAAATCATAAACATCACCACTCCCCATGATAACCCCACCTTCAAGAGATTGATCAGACAAATTAGAAATTCAAGAAAGGAAATTACCCACTTGAAGGGAGAAGGATTGGATGCGAGGAGAAAAATGAGTGAGCTCATGGATATGTATATGGAAACTCTTGAGCTAGCTTAGTTCACAACAAGAAGATTTCTGCCCCTTCATAGGCAGCTTAGAAACTTGTACAAGCAGAACAAAGACTTATAGTCTTAGGAAAAAAATATTAAAGAGGAGTTGCAGCCATCCAAGGATAATCTAGCCCAAATAAATCTCAATGTACTAGCTCAAGCTGCAACAAGGAGAAGTGCCAGATTAAGGAGATGAAGTGGAAAGGATGGAAAACCCCATTTTTGATGATGAATCATCTTTTTCATTTTGAAGTTTGGAGGGAAGTGTCATAATTATACCTACTGGAGGCATCTACAGGCTTATACACCTTTTTCTAACATTTTTTTGGTTTTTTGGGCTCAAATTACATTGCACAAAAAATTATAGAGCATTTCGTAGCATCTGGCGCTACAAAATCATCCACACAGAGAAAATTGCATATTCGCTACATAAAGTGTCGCAAAATCGTTTTCACATATAAAGCTGCACAGTCACTGCGAAATCCGCTTTGAAATCACCTATCCAGACACAAAATGGCAGTTTGATATGGAATCCGCTATAGAACAGTTTACACAGGTGGGCACTATGAAATCTGCTATCGAATGCGCTACGAAAATGGCTACGAATTGGCTGATACAATCAACATTTCTGGATTTGTTTCCCTTTCTAGCTTTGATGGATTTTAAGGGAATCAATGGTCACCAGGTGGCAGATGGAGTTCAACACAGAGGCTTGGAGGAAAGTGGGAGCTAGTGGACACATGACACTGATAGAGATGCACCCAAGGAACAACAAATTATGCCATGATTACATTGTTAGAGTTGTTTCCAACATGTTTGATGTTTCTAGCAATCTGTTATCTCCACTTGTATAGTTGTTAGATTGGCAGTTTTTAGTGGGAGAATCCTAGGTTAGAGAGTCCAGCTCGCACTTCATGCTGTTACTTACTGTTTAAACTATATATACAGTAGGAGAATGATATTTTTAGGTTCGAATGGTTGAGCATAGACTCCCTGTTATAATTTTTTGATAAAACAGAGCCATACTCTGGTTTTATGTATGAGATCTGAGACATTTTGATTAATAGAAGTCAAAATCCTTTCATTATCTTGCTTCTTTCTTACTATGGTTTCTCATTTCTAATGATTCTTATGAGATGTAGTAGCTGTGTTATAATGTATGTTTGATTATGATGTTGTTTTAAATGTTACCAGTGTTTTAAGGTTTAGATCAAGAAGTTCTCGTGTTTGAGATTTTTCTTCACCTATTTGCTAGAAGTCCTGATGATTATAGCATACCTATTCATATTCCTCACTAAGTCTTCCATCTACTCACATTTATCTTTAAACCACTGACTGAAGTTAACCAAAACCCCATTTGATTATGCATTTTGGCCTAGAATTTATGTGTTGGAACATTGCTATGTTGAGTTTTGTCCATTTAACATTCTATCATAAATCTACATTTACAAACCTATTTGATGGGTGTTGGCATTATCCTCTAGCAATATGAGGGTGAATCTCAGCGATAACACCATGTACTTACAAAATTGACGGAATGAAGTGTGGTGTGTCTTTTGATACTTATCCAAAGTTGGGCAGCAGGGTGGTATATGACCCCACTATCTATAGATCTCACACCACTTCGCTTGAGACCTAGTTGGAAATGCACTTGGTGCTCCTATCGCCACATAGTTACCAAGTACATGGCACTAATCCATAGAATTCCCATCATGTCGACATGTGGTACACCATACATGCTCGCACGTGACCCTCACCTTCGCCATGTCTTGCAATTGCATTGTCAAATTGGAGAATTGCAACTACACCTACGCCAATATTGCCAATGTATTTTCCCCTCTTGGTGTAACCTCCAAACACATGGAAATTTCGATGGCTTATACTTGAGTCATCACCTTCTACTGGGTGAGTGAGACTTGAATATGGGGGATTAACCCCACAATAAACCACTCTCTATGTTGTACGTCCTGGATTTGGAACATTTGCCTATCCAATAAAATTTTGAATCGCTGATCATAGTCCTACATGGTTTCTCCTTGTTTATACTTGATCTCCTTGATTTCATTAATACACTGATATTATAACTTAGGCTTTTGAAATTCCTTAAGTATATCTCGCTTGATATCCATCAGGGACCTCGCTTGTCTTGTCGATGCAGTGACCTTGTACTGGTACCCCATCAAGGCTCTGTCCCTTAACGTGGTTTCCAACTGCACAATCTTTGTTTCTTTGTTTGTAATCCTATTCATAGACCATATTGATTCACACATGAACCAATCTTTTTCTGCACAATCCTTACCTGTTCCATGGAATAAAAGTAACCTCAGGGTGTTATCCCGATTCACCATCTTCAACCTCAAACTAATTCCTCCAATATGATTGCTGGTTGTCGGAGCTCTCAA
>JASDQU010099786.1:473547-514404 GCA_032191745.1 Picea mariana | reverse complement strand
GCCCTGGACAACAAGCAAGCAGAATTTCAATCGCACATGATTGAAGTGGAAGGTACGATCAACAACTGACCACTTGTTATTTTAATTGATTCAGGGGCTAGCCATAGTTATGTAGATCCTAGAGTGGTGGAAAGTGTGCATCTAATGAGAAGCAAACATGAGAAGTCTTGGTTAGTACAGTTGGCCACAGGGACCAAGAGGAAGGTCACTGAATTGGTTAAGTCATGTTTAGTGGACATGAAAGGAATGAGCACTAAGGATGAATTGAACATTCTACCTTTAGGCTCATACGATTTCTTAATTGGGATGGACTGGTTGGACCAGCACCATGCCCTTCTGGATTGTCGTAAAAAGAGGTTCACATGCCTGAATGAAGAGGGAAATTAGGTAACCATCCAAGGAATTCCCAGAGCCGTGGCTGTGAGGGAAATCTCAGCCATGTAGCTGAAGAAATGTTACCGGAAAGGCTGTCAATTATTTGCAGCCCGGGTGGAAGAAGTATTCCAAGATTTGGTCTCGAATTTAGAAAACCACAAGGTACTCAAAGAATTTAAGGACGTATTTCAGGAGGTGCCTGAACTACCTCCGAAGAGGGACATCGATTTTTCTATAAATTTGATGCCTGGAGCAGCTCCAGTTTTGAAGGCTCCTTATAGAATGAGTACACCAGAGCTGAAAGAGTTGCAATTGCAGCTCGAAGAGATACTAAAGAAAGGTTACATTCATCCCAGTGTGTCACCGTGGGGAGCCCCAGTCCTATTCATGAAGAAGAAAGATAGGACGTTGAGGCTATGCATTGACTTTCGACAGTTGAATAAGGTCATTGTCAAGAACGAGTATCCTCTGCCGAGGATTGATGATCTTTTCGATCAGTTGAAGGATGCGAAAATATTTTCGAAAATAGATCTCCGATCTGGATATCACCAAGTGAGAATAAGGGATGAGGACATCAGCAAGACTGCCTTCAGAACAAGGTACGGTCATTATGAGTTTACAGTGGTGCCATTTGGATTGTCCAACGCACCTGCTGTCTTTATGTGTTTAATGAATGGAGTGTTCAGAAATTATCTGGACAAGTTTGTCATGGTCTTCTTGGACGATATCTTGGTGTATTCCAAGACAGAGGAAGAACACGAGCAAAACCTTAGAATGGTGCTGCAGGTGTTGAGAGAACACCAGTTGTACGCAAAACTGAGCAAGTGCTCATTTTACCAAAGGCAGATCCATTACTTGGGGCATATAATATCCGAAGAAGGGATCGTTGTGGATCCTGAAAAGGTACAGGCCATTCGAGAATGGACAGCGCCAAGGAATGTGACAGAAGTTAGATATTTTATGGGTCTTGCAGGCTACTATAGGAGGTTTATAGCCAGATTTTCAAGGATAGCTCATGCTATCACTTCCTTGCAAAGGAAGGAGAAAAAGTTTCAGTGGACTGAAGAATGTGAGAGAAGCTTCCAGCAATTGAAGCAGCTGCTCACTAGTGCTTCAATCCTAAAGATTGCTGATCCAAATAAGGATTACATAGTGTGCACGGATGCGTGTAAGGAAGGGCTGGGAGGAGTTCTCAGCCAAGAGGGATTTGTAATTTGTTATGAATCCTGAAAGCTGAAAGAGCATGAAAAGAATTATGCCACTCATGATTTAGAGCTGACAGCGGTTGTCCACGCATTGAGGAAATGGAGACATTACCTCATGGGCAAGAAATTCGAATTAAGAATAGACCACAATGGTTTGAAGTATTTATTTGATCAATCGACCTTAAATGCCAGGCAAATTAGATGGTTGGAATTTCTGTGCGAATATGATTTTGACATCAAGCATATCAAAGGGAAAGACAATAAGGTGGCAGATGCACTCAACAGAAAAGTGCATGAATTACATGCTACAACCATTAGCATGTACAGAACTGAGTTGAAAGACAGAATTGTGGAGGCTGCAAGTGCTGATTTGCAGTACAAAAGACTTATAGAAAAGCTACAGTAGCATGAGAAACCACAAACCAAGGAAAGTTACACCTTGGGAACTGATGGTTTACTTCTGTATAAAAACAGAGTGTATGTACCTAATGACCGAGAATTAAAGTTGACAATTCTAAAGGATATGCATAACGTGGCTTATGTTGGACATCCTGGATATCAGAAGACTGTGGCAGCAATCAAAAGCCATTATTTTTGGCCGGGTTTGAAGAAAGAAATCGCTGAATACATTGCCAGATGTATGGAGTGCCAGAAGGTTAAGGCTGAGCATAGGCACCCAGCAGGGTTGTTGCAGCCTTTACCTATTCCTGAGTGGAAATGAGATGTGGTAACAATGGATTTTATCACAGGATTGCCCAGAACAAGCAAGCAGCATGATTCAATCATGGTGGTGGTGGAAAAGCTTACTAAAGCTGCCCATTTTATTCCACTGAAAACCACCCACAGAGCAGCCGATGTTGTTGATATCTTTTTAAAAGAAGTTGCATGCTTGCATGGAATTCCTAAGACAATTGTGTCTGATAGGGACCCGAAATTCACTTCAAATTTCTGGAAAGGACTGTTCAAAGGATTCAAAACGAATCTGAACTTTAGTACAACGTATCATCCCGAGTCTAATGGACAGACAGAAAGAGTAAACAGAGTAATCGAAGACATGCTGAGAATGTATGTGATGGATAAACCATCAAGGTGGGAAGACTACCTGCATTTGGTAGAATTCGCCTACAATAATGGGTATCATGCGTCATTGAAAATGAGCCCGTTCGAATCACTTTATGGAAGAAAGTGCAACACTCCAGTGAGCTGGGATAATCCAGATGACAGAGTAGTAGTTGGGCCTGAACTACTCAGAGAGATGGAAGATCAAATGATAAAAATCAAACAGAATCTGAAAGCTGCCCAGGACATGCAGAAAAGTTACGCGGATAGTAACAGAACCCATAGAGAATTCAAAGTGGGTGACCATGTTTTCCTGAAAGTGAAAACTAACAGGAGTTCCCTAAAGTTGGGAAGTTGCGCCAAGTTGGCAGCAAGATTTTGTGGGCCATTTGAAATCCTGGAAAGGATTGGTCCGGTTGCATACATGCTTGCATTACCTGCATCTATGACTATACATAATGTGTTTCATGTTTCACTGCTTAAGAAATATGTGCCTGATGCTAATCATGTTATCGATTGGACTGTGATTCAGGTGGAACCAGAAGGTGTCTTGCAAGTGCATCCTGTGCGCATATTGGACAGGAAAAGCAAACAGCTCCGGAATCGAGCTATAGAGCTTGTAAAGGTCCAGTGGACCTGGTACGGTCCTGAGGACGCGACATGGGAGCATGAAGAAGTTATGCGGGCAGAGTACCCGCATCTTTTTGAAAATTTTGAAAGACTTGCGGAGACAGTATAAGTTGCACTGAGGACAGTGCCAAAATAAGGGGAGGGGGATTGTAGTGTCCCCAAGGCCGATCCCCATTGCAAATCAGGATATATGAAATGAATTGTAAACATGTTCTATAGGCTGGTGAGCTGAGTTTTGTATAAGATGGTAGGCTTATGTGTTTGTTAGGCCAGGGAGCCTAAGTGTAGAAGGCCAGGAGCTTGCTGATGTACTTGTATGTATGCAGAATGATTAATAAAATATAAACACCGCCAGGTGCAGACCGACCACGATGAATGAGTGAAGGGGGACTGAGCGTCCACAAAGTGGGCGAGGGATTAGGGGCTGGAAGGTGGGAAAAGGGGCTGAGTGTTGAGCCTAGAGGCTAAGCCTAGGGGGCTTAGGCCTGGAATAATATTTTAATATTATTTCCTAAAAATCCATGTGCATATTATTTTATCCTAAGCTCCTAGAAAAAAGGAAGGGCGTGTACAGGGAGGCATGCAGATGAAATGCATGCAGTTCCCAGAGTGACAAATGTCCACCCTGATGCATGCAAATAAAACAGAAAAGAACAACCATGGGGGGGGATATCTGGCATTCCATTCGACCTGACTGCCTGAGCAGGAGCCGTACGAACCAGTCTGCAAGAGACCTCATGTATGTCTGTTACAGAGAGGAAGCCTGTGTTGGGGGGGATGAAGAATGCGTGTTTACCCTTGTTCAGAGCCGTGGAGTCTGTCTGTGAGAGAAAACCAGTGTGTGCATTCTCTGAACGCAATGTCCATATCAATTCCGGGGAAGAGTCTCTGTTTGCCCAAGAAAAGCTGAGCGAGCTTGTGCGTGGAGCCCTGTTATGAAATCTTGACCGTGAGAACATCCTGTGACTAATGAACCAGTTCTTGGGAAGCCTGTGTCCGTTTTCCCCTGTGTTGTTGTGGCACACAGTTCGGGATTGCGTGAGGCTTGTTGACCTATGAGCGACTCCCTCCAGGTGAGAGAGTGCACAGAGGAAGGAGAGAGCTCTTGGAAGGAACCTTGTAGTTGCCACAGAACTCGGAGACTTTCAGTTTGGTCTGTTCCTGTAACCCAAGGTAAGGGAGACTGGCAGCCGAAGGACTGTCCAGGTGACAGAGAAGGTGCACTCTCCTGGGGTGGAACATACATGTGGGGAAGGAGGGTCTGTGGGCAGTGAGCGTGGGAGGTTTTTGTGAGAGCTTTCTTCCTGGTGGTTGTGTGTGACTGAATTCCCTGTAACCTTAGCCTAAGTCTGGATTCCTTGCCTTGGGGTGGAGCTCAGTCCCAACTCAGGGGTGACCCACTATTGAGTTGAGGAGCAGTGCGGTCTACGGTTGGGAGGTTCGTGGAAGGCCTGCATTTGGTTGGTGGATTTCTCCACTGTCACAAGATAAGTGTTTAATTATATTTTTACCACATTTTATCATGACTGTACTGGATCTGTTATCATGTTTTCCGCTGTGTAAATGACTTACTGTTGAAAGCTATGGATTGCCTAATTATAACAGTAACTATAGGTTATTCTGAGAATTAAAATGTATCTCTTTTGCTGTTACGCATGTGATTATACAATTCAGTATGTTTTACGTAAGAATCCATGTATAGATTGATTAGCGAGAGGTTGAAAGCCTCGGTAGTGAAAAGTGACACTACAATCCTCATCCCTTTAACCATCTCTCATTCTCCTATATAATGAAATGTTTCTCAAGGAAGAGGTTAAGTAAGATTGAATAGAGAATTGATGAAAGAATAGATTCAGAATTTTGTGAGGAATCCTATTTGAATTGATGCTTGAGGCCTCCATTTGTCCATCAAGCCATAGTGGTTCTTCTACATGAAAGCATGGAGCAAGTATGTGTGTTGGAATGAAGGACCACAGAAAGGAAGCTTGCGACATCAAGGCAATCTGGTTGTATCTTCTACTTTCATTTAATATAATACAGTGGCATGTCCCTTTCCCATAAAATCACTCTTATTTTATTACATGACTCCTTGATCACATGTTTAAGTCTTCATTGAATGTATTATTGTTGCTTTCACCATGGTCAATTTGTGTCATTGTAGATCTGATATCACAAGGCTACTAAAGCGAAGCAGGGACAACAAAGACATATGAAGCAATATCTAAAAGTATGCCACTTATTCCTTCTTCAATGACAAATTCAATGATCGTAACTTAGGGAAAGTGTCATGTTCTGTCCTGTTTTGTTCTAGATCTAGGTGGATCTAGGGAGATCTGTTGATGTCTGCATATACCGATTTATCCTATAACACTAGATTCAAGACATTAATTGATTTTACCATCATTTCATTGGAATAATAATAATGTTTGATAATAATGAATCAAGGCATATTAATACTAATAATTGAAATAATTATTACATGTTTTGGTTCTAACATGGAATGAATATACCTTAAAAGTTTTCAAGCTTTAATACATTAACCTTTTTTAAAAGGATAATTTAGTTATGACATTAAGTGAGATTATGTTTCAGGGTACTTACCTGTATTGTTTAACAAATACCAGAAGATTACTGAAAGTGTTGAGCCTGCTCCACAATGAAAGCACCAAATCCAACAATGATCCAGATTTAGGAGCGGAATGAACCGATTAACATACTGAATACAATAAACACAAAGATATGGAGAACAACATAGATATCCAATGAAAAATATCTTCTATTAAATAAATGAAATAGGCTAAAACTGTAAAATTGCATAATTGAAACAACTTGCTCGAATGGTGGCAGCTATCTTTGAGAAGAGATGTGGCTGCTACGTGCACTAGTATGAGAAGAATGATTACAATGAGGCTCCAAAGGAATTTTTAACGTTATGCATGAATGCAAAAACCATAGACATCCAAAAACCTAACCCTAGGAGGTGAAACACCAAAAGTTATGTGGGCCCCTATGGGTAAGTTGGTACATCAACTTCTCGTGGTCATAACTTTTGCATACGACTCCATTTTAGGTGCATGATATCCCATTGGAAAGGTGTTAAGGAGAGATACACATTACACCGTCAAACTCTGACTTCGTCTACAACTTGACTGTGGCGAGCCAAAAAAACACTGTTTAGGGCCCCAAAACGACCCTGTAAGTACAAAAAGATGTGTTGACATCAGAACATACAAAATAATCCAATTGGATTAGGTGGGAGGCCACCGGTATCCACCTGGAAGATATGTAAGGATTCAGTGAGCCCCAGAAGTGTAGAACCCACAATTACAAAGAAGTACAAAAGAACATGATGAACTAAAAAACTATCCCAAGGAGCCAATTGGAATAGGTGGGTGGCCACCAATATCCACTTGGATCAGTCCTCCCCCCTTAGGAAGCAATGATCTCCATTGCATTGAGTTCCCCCATCAAGTGAGGAAACTTCTCCTGAATTTGGCCCCGGGTGAGCCACTTGCCTTTGTGTAGGAGCTGCCTTGCCTTGACAACCCGATAAATATGGATCCTTTGTTGGCGAGTACCCTTGACCTGCGTGTTCACTATATGATCAATGTATTCCTTTTCCATGCAGTCAGGGTTGAGCTCTGTGGGTGTCAACTTTTCTGTGATCTTGGAGGTGTCCAATAATGGTGGAAAATATGGATAAAGGAGGTCCACATTGAACACAGGGTGCAAGACAAGAAAGGGTGGAGTGTTGATCTCAAAAACATTGCTACCCACAACCTTGGTGATAGTGTAAGGCCCATAACGAAGTGTGAGGAGCTTTCGATGGGGCCCTGTAAGACACTCTTTCTGCAAATGTAACCAAACCTTGTCTCCCACCTGAAATTGGTGTGGTACCCTGTGTTGATCATGGCGATGCTTGTACTTAACATTGGCTTTCTGCAAAATCTCATGGACCTATTGACGAATGTGATGAATCCACTCAATGAATCTGGTGGCTTTGTCGGTCTCAGACTGAACATGGGAAGAGTCTGTCTGTGTGGTTGCAAGAGGTAGTGCAACATCAATGAGACCCAAGGGTTGGAATCCCTGCCCCACCTCAAATGGGATATGGTCGATGGAGATATGGAGAGACTTGTTGTAACTGTGTTGAGCATGGGGGAGACTCTCATCCCAGGTACGCGGATGCTTAGAGTTGTACATGTGCAGGATGTGCACAATCATACTATTGACGACCTCTGTTTGGCCATTGGTTTGGGGTTGGAAAGAAATGGATTTAGTGAGCTTGGTGTCTAATAGTGACTAGAGACTCAACCAAAATGTGTTGAGGAACCTATTGTCCTAGTCGAATATGATGGTCCGTGGTATCCAAAAGTGGACCCACACTCGTTCGAAGAAGAGATTGGCAGTATCTACTGCTTTGATGTTATTCTTGTAGGCTGTGAGGATGGCCATATTTGAAAACTGATCAACTACCACAAATACACAATCATTGCGTTGCTTGGTGGATGAAAGATCATACATGTAATCCATTGAGATGGATTCCCAAGGTTTCTCAGGAGAAGGAGGGGTGTATAATCCTTTATTCTTGATGGCTGGCTTGGAAATGACATAGGAAATGCAAGATCCGATATACTTGCTGACGTCCTGTCAAATTTTTGGCCAATACAAATATTTCTGTAGAATGGCCACAATTTTCTCCACATCAAAATGTCCTTCCATTCAACTCTAGTGGGCTTCCCAAATCAGCTTTGCACGCTCGCCTACAGGAACACATAGATGGCCCAAGTAGAATAATATTCCATCCTCAATGTGATAGGTGGTGGTACCCAAGAGTTGATAGGTGGTGGCGAAGTCCAGATCTTGCTGATAAAGTTGGGGCCACTCACATGCCTCATGTCCACATGAATGGAGCATAATGGTGAGTGAAGGCACGCGAGGTTGATTGGGGCAGTCGACTACATGATTTGTGCTCCCTATATTATACTTTATGTTGAGATGAAACTGCTACAGGTAGGTGGACCACTTCTGATGGTGGTCATTCTGCAACTTCCCATGTGTCTGTATGAATTGCAGAGGCTTGTGATTAGTGTGGATGATTGTCTCCTTTCATAGAAAATAATGTTTCCATTGATGATAGGATTGTATAATGGAATACATTTCCTTGTCATAGGTGGGGTATTTCACTATGGTATGCCACCAAATGACTGTGTTGAGTGAGAACTGCACCTACAACATAGTTAGATGCATTAGTCTCAATCTCAAATGATTGTTGCAGATCGAGTAAGGAGAGTACTGGAGCTGAGCACATGTGATGCTTAAGATAATCAAATGATTGTTGTTATGCCTTCCCCCACATGAAATTTTCCTTGTCATCACCCTTGGTCACTTGGATGAGGGCCCATGCTATATGGGAGAATCCCAAGATGAACCGTTGGTAGAAGTTGGCCAGTCCCAGGAAGCTCTGAAGCTTGATGAGTGTGGTCGGGGCTGTCTAGTCATGAATGACTTGGATCTTAGCTGGATCAACATGTACCCCATTATAATCAACAATGTAGCCCAAGTATTGGACCCTGTTCACGTGAAAGGAGCATTTCTCCAAGTTGGAAATAGCTTGTGCTGCCTCAGAGTGATCAAAACCTGTTGAATATGCTGCACTTGCTCCTCCCAAGTTTTTTTGAAGATGAGGATGTCATCCAAACATACCACCAAAAAAGAGTTGATGAAGGGTCTCAATACATCATCCATCAACCTCATGAAAGTGGCTGGTGCGTTAGTTAAGCCAAAGGGCATGACCAACCATTAGAAGACACCTTCTTTTGATTTGAAAGCTGCCTTCCATACATCATTTGGTTCGATGGGAACCTGGTGGTAGCCAGACTTTAGGTCATTCTTGCTGAAGAAATTTTCCCCTTTGATTTGGTTAAGAAGGTCATCACTTATGGGAATTGGGCACTAGTTTTTTACTGTGACTTTGTTTAATGCTCTATAATCAATGCAGAGTCGCCAGGTCCCATCCTTCTTCTGTAACAGTACAATCGGGCTTCCGCAAGGGGAGGAGTTGGGTATGATGTGCCCCTTTTGAATAAGCTCTTGGATCTGACACTTGATTTCATCATTTTCCATAAGTGAGTGACGATAGATTGGTCCATTAGCTAGAGGTGCACCAAGGGTTAGATCAATTGAATGCTTTATTTGGCAGTGCGTTGGTACCCCGGTGGGTGAGGAGAAGATGTCCCCTCTACTCTTCCATGATCCTGTCCACTTGCTTCTGTTGCAAAGAAAGGCTATGTGTAGAGGCCACGGATGTGGCGATGACCTTCTACTTATTGTGAGCATGGATCACAAAAAATATGAACTTCCCGATCTGTGAAATGACCTTATTGCACTGCTTAGCAGAGATTAAAGAAATAATGGTAGGCGGTGCTACTTCTGGTATCCTTTACAATTGTCTACCCAAAGTAATAATAACACTGCGGGGTCTAGACTCATATTCAACATAATGCTTCCACAAATATGGATGTCCTAAGAGAACATCACAAACTTCAAGGGGATCAATATCACACAATACCTCGTCTTTGAAAGGCTTGATGCTGTAGGGAAGACAACATTGTTGGCTGACACGAAGATCTCTTCCTTGGTGAATCCAACCAATGTGTAGGGTTGTAGGTGCAGTGTCGTCGACAGGTTCAGTTTCTTGATGACCTCTGCTAAGATCAGGTTCTTCTGATGGCCGCTATCGACAATGAAATGAATCGGATCCCCCTTTACCCACATCTGTGAGTGAAAGAGGGGTTCCCTTTCCTCTGGTTCTTCTAGTTTTCTTAGCTGAACTTTGGTGGTAGTGACAGTGGCACTGGGTTCAACATCGATGATAAGCTTTCCTCCTTCTGTATTTGATTCAGATTCAAAATCGACCTATGACTCGAAAGCCTTCATCTCAACCATGAGTGACTGCTTCGAGCGACATTATTCGGTGTTGTGCCAAGGGATTTTATGGTATTCACACCATTTTCTCATGTCCTTCTTCATCTTCTCATTAGCCTTCTTGTGTTGTGGCTTGGACTGGTTGTCCTAAGAGTGGCCATATTTTCTCTGTCCCTTGCTGTGTGGGTTAGGTCCACCTTTTCCCTGCTTCAGCTGTGAGGAATTTGCAGATCCAAACTCTCACCTCTTTTGTTTAAATTTCTGCTCGATCTTGACAACATATCTATAAGCCATACCCAATGAGGCGATGTCCAAAAAATCCATTTCTGTTTGAATGTATCTATGCAAACAACCATGGTATTTGAGCACTAGATGTTGCTTAGATTCTTTTATACCCAACTTGGTGTGCAGGGTATGGGAAATATTGGTGAAATATGGTATTGTTTGATCCCTTTCTGACGCAGGGCGGTCCATCTAGTGTACTAGTCCTCGTAGATTTCAATAGGGTAATATTGTTCTTTAATGGCATCCTGGAAGGAATCCCATGTAGGGGAGACCAAAAATATTGCACATTCCTCTATGGCCCTTTGTTCAGAGTAAGTATCCCACCAATCCTTAACATGGGGGATGACCTTGAGGAGTGAAAAAGTAATCTTTTCCCTATCTAAAAAATTATGGACTGAAAAATACTCTTCGAGCAGATTCAACCATTATCTACAACATTCACATCTATCAGTCCTTCAAATAATGGAATATCAAAATTTACATGTACCTTGAAGAGGGTTGCATGGCCACTTGATGAAGATGCTTCTCCTGTGGGAAACTATCGAAGGATCTGTGCAAAGTTGTCCATCATTTCATTCCTTTGTCGTGCAAGGGATTCCTAGAGAAACATTTTAAAAGGATCTCTTGCTCCATCATACTTATTTTAGTCCCCCATGGGTTGTTTTCAGGCTCGGTGCAACCGATCTTGCAAATGATTGATTGATTCGAGTCCCAACTTCTTGTACCTAGATCTTATCCAGGACATGCATGAAGAAAAATAAATGAAAAGAAGACCGCTCTGATACCACTGATCCAGATTTATGAGCATAACTAAATGATTAACAAACTGAATACAAGAAACACAAAGATATGGAGAACAAAACAGATATCCAGTGAATAATTTATTCTATTAAATAAATGAAATAGCCTGAAACTGTAAAACTGCATAACTGAAACAACTTGCTTGAATGGTGGTAGCTATCTCTGAGAAGAGATGTGGCTGCTACGCACATCCGTATGAGCATAATGATTACACTGAGGATCCAAAGGATTTTTTAACATTATGCATGAATGCAAAAACCCTAGACATCCAAAAACCTAACCCTAGGAGGTGAAACACCAAAAGTAATGTGGGCCCCTATAGGTAAGTTGGTACCTCAAATTTATGGGGTCGTAACTTTTTCATACAACCTTCATTTTAGGCACGTGATATCACGTTGGAAAGGTATTTTTGAGAACTACGCATTACACCATCAAACTTTGACTTCGTCTATAGTTTGACTGTGTCAAGTCAAAAAAACATTGTTTAGGGCCCCAAAACAGCCCTGGAAGTACAAAAAGATGTGCTGACATGAAAACATAAAAAATAAGCCAATTGGATTAGGTGGGAGGCTACCAATATCGACCTGGAAGATGTGTAGGGATTTAGTTAGCTCCAGAAGTGTAGAACCCATAATTACAAAGAAGTACATAAGAACGTGTTGAACTAAAAAACTGTCCCGAGGAGCCAATTGGAATAGGTGGGTGGTCACCAATATCCACCTGGATCAACCAAACTCTATAAATTTACTCCACTCAAAGAAAGTAGAACACCGCTATTCACACCACTAATACAACACTTACCAAATAATATTGCCCATAAAAACCAATAATGCATATCATATTGTTTAAGTACATTTGAATTCAAATTTTGATGATGATGGGTTTTCTAGCCAAAAAATCAAGTAAGATTTGGAGTAGTCAAATCCCATTCATGTCAAGTGAAACATTAATTGTAGAGCAATTCCATTTAATGGTTATCAAGTGATAATTTCACTTTGGAAAACCTCTAGACCAAACTTTTAACTCTACAATAATTTGAAAAACCGTTTAGCGAAAAATCAGCTTATCCAAGATAGAAAAATATTTAAGAGGAAGGAAAAGTGAAATACGAAATATGAGGAAAGTCTAAGGATAACCCTGATGTACTTTATTAATCATAGGAAACAAATTAGTTTTACATCGACGAGTGTTATACAATTTTTCAGAGTGGCTTTCTAAATTTTAGTTTTGATCAAAGTAATTTTCTTCTCCGATCATCAAAGTATATTTTCCACTTTTAATTTTAGTAGAGCGCACTCCTGACTTTCAACAGAGTTTGAATTTTACTTTTAGTAGAGTTATAATTTCACTTTCCACTCCGATCAAAACCAAAATTTAAATTCACGAAACATTTTTGGAGGATGGTTTCAACTTTCAAATAAACCAAAGAGTGCACTCCTTCAATAACTAAAAGCCATCGAGGAAGACTTCTTACTTTCAATGGAGTTGAAATTTCACTTTCGATTGAGTTATAATTTCACTTTTGGCGGAGTTATAATTTCACTTTCCACTCCTATCAAAACCAAAGTTTAACTCTACGATTCCACTTCGATCAAAACCAAAGTTTAACTTAGCATAACATTTTCGGAGGATGATTTCAACTTTCAAATAAAATAAAGTGCACGGACTCCTCCAATAACCAAAATCCATTAGGGAAGACTTGCGACTTTCAATGGTAGAGAAAATGGAGTTTCAACTCTAATAAAAGTGAAAACTTTACTCCGATGTGAAGTTGAGAAGGTGATTTTTTTGAAGCTTTTGACTTAAATTATGTTTCAAAGTTTTTAGAGAATCAAAACACAAAAAATCAAAGAACTTATTTAGAGTAAAATTCTCATTAGAATTGAAAGGAGAAATTTCAAAAAGAAAAATTGAAAAAAAAAGAAAAAAAAGTGGTACCCAAAAAATCACAATTTTTTTAAGGTGTATTGAGGTTTCAACATCTTGTTAGTTGTGTGAGTAGTAGTGTGGTCTTCCATCCCCACCCTCTTGATATGTGCCATAGTGTAGATAATCCATCAACACATTTCCAACCTCCCTCATCTTACTTAGTGAGTTTTCTTAACATGCCTCCCAATAGTCATTTGAGTACTCATACAACAATTCATACTCAACCTTATAACATAGGGACACTTTCCCTCTTAAAATTATATAAACCAAGTTCACCATGGAGGAGATCCACCACTTCCTCCTAACATAACACCTATCCTTTCTCTTCTTAGCCAAGGTAATCATACAACTTCTTCTTCTTCTTCTTCTAACCATGTAAACATACAAATTCCTACCGCACGGGTGTCATGCTTGTGTTCCACGACTAAAAAAGAGGGCCATTTTAAGCCTAAAAACTCATGGCATAGTGTTGTAGAACTCATTGCATGGAATCAAACTATAGGATAAAACTTTGTCATATGACTCAAAACTTTCAATGCCTAACCTAATGTACATCTACACCTTGAGGTCATTCCCTTGCCTATTTATATCTTTCTATTACTCTTTTTAAAATCTCTTGAATTCTTGAACAACATATCTTCAAAACCCTATCATGTAGGTACACAATTGAATTTGTGACACATATTACTGTAGCTCTCTTCCATCTCTCCCATAGTCTTGGGTTTCTTACCAACACCTCTACATGGATATATTATGATTAGTTTGGCTCCAACCTTGAAGTCTTTTTGATTCATCATAAGACATTTTTATTTTCATAGCTCCACTCATACCTTGGAAAATCCAAGCCTATAACTTTAAGGGAGGTTCTGTCATAGCTATGTCAAGCAAGGTATCATGTCCCCTAAGAGAACTTGGGTGTATTTACTCAATACTTACAATGATTTATGACTACTGGTAATAGATATATTCTTATTTTCACATATATTGCATTGGAGTAGGGTACAAGTCTTATCTTGCAAAGAAGTTGAGTTATGTGTGCATGTTTCATCATCATGCTTATTATTCTTGATTTCTTGAATATGAGTGAAAAGATTACTCACAATCACATAAGTAAAATTACATATTTAAAAAAATAAAAATTTATTATAAAAAAAATAAAAATGATATATTTAAAAATATAAAAATATATTATAATAAATTTTTTTACAAAATTATAAAAGAATTTTATTAAATATGATTTTGATGAATTTTAATGATAAAATCTGGAATGATAATGAAACCATTAATAATAATAAAAAAAGTTGTAGTATATTTTTTTTATATAATTTAATTTGGTTAATCAATATCATCACCTAGTAGTAAACCTAAACTTTTGGTATAAACTTCGTAGACACCTTCCATGAAACCATCTTCACCATCCAAAGCCTTGATGTTTTCCATAATATCTATGAAATTCTCAAACATCAAAAGTGCCATTAAAGGCTTCCCAATAACTTTGTGACGTGGACCATGACCTCTAAAGGCTATCTAAGTCAATAATGAAGCCAAAAAGGCACATGTTAATACTATGAAACAAATCTACACCCTAATACTCTCTACCCTAATAATCGAGAGCTTGCATCAAAACCCTAATACTCTCTAGTATTATTATTTAATTATTTTAAGTAATAAATTCAGTTAAGTAATCAAATTCAATTTACATAGAATTATACAGTTTGAGTGGGTTTAATGATTAAAAACATATATTTTCTCTTAAAAAATCACACATTCAAATCCAAAAAACCATAACCTTAAAAATAAATTATTATTATTATATAAATTAAATTAATTTTCATTCATTCTTTTACTTACTTGGACATTTTTATTTATTATTTAATTTAATTTATTTAAAAAAATGATATAAATTTATTGATTTATTTTAACGTCTAGTTCATTTATTGCTTTTAATAAAATATGGAGATTCATTTATTGAATTTGTGAGTTGTTTGAGTTAATTTTATTTCTTAATTTACATTCATAAATGTATTTTAGTTAATCAATATTAATTCATTATTTTATTAAATCAAATTTAAAATCTTTAATTTATTTTAAAATCAAATTTAAAATCTTTAATTTATTTTAAAATCAAATTTAAAATCTTTAATTTATTTTATTTTATTTTAAAATCAAATTAAAAATATTTAATTTATTTTATTTTAAAATCAAATTAAATTTTTTTAATTTATTTTATTTTATTTTAAAATTTTAATTTAAAATATTGTAATGTACCCATCCATATCCATGTATAGGTTGAGCACGCTACCTCAAAAACTCTCTTCTGAACCAATTTCAAACTCATAATAGTTAATTTGAAAAATAAGCATGGAAGACTTACATGCATTAATCAAGATCCATGCTACAACATGGAAGAAATAAACAACGTGCCATGCACAACAAATAGCCAACAGATAGGCACACAGAAATACATCTCATAGATAATTAAATACACAGGGGAAAATACATTCTACAGAAAACACAGATAAAACTTATCTTTGCAAGTAAACATTCACCAAGTCGCTGCAGACCAAGGATGTTCCTCCCAACCATAGACATTGTTGTTCATTTACTCTCAACATCAGGTCACCCTCGATCTAGGGCTATGAATCCACAAGGATGGGTTCTAGGCCAAATCTAAAACACACAACAATTGGCTAACTAGCTCTCAGGTTTCCCAAACACACAACAGATCCAAATTTCCAGCTCTCTTTCCCCCTTAGCTTGCACAACCCAAAGAAATTAACACCTTTCTCTGCCATGGAGTCCCTCAAGCTGTTCCATTTCTCTCCAGGGCTCCAGTGCTACCCGTAAGGAAATATCCCTGCTGGAAACTCCAAGGATTCTCAGCTGTGGACAGTTCTTTCCGAACTGCCATCAATCTCATGCACACAAGAATCCATTCTCTCCTGGAATGATCAGTAATCTATTACAACCATATGGCAATGGCTCTACTCCTCCAACCATTCGTTNTATCTGACGCTCTTCCGATCTATAGTGCGTCAGATAAAAGAGTGAAAGGAGGAATTCTAAATTGAAATGATTAACCAAGAGCAACCCCCAAACAACCCACGGGCAGGGTTTATATAATTACATGAAAACAAGAACCACACGACCTTTCTCTCAAGAAGCACATGCAACCCCTTTTCTCCATAAAATCAATTATGGGTAAATAAAATATAATAAAAAGACTTAGCCTCGTAAGCCCCCTCTCTCGTGGAATCATAGCCCCCTATCTCTTTTGTCCTTGTTCGTCTTGGAACCAACGATGTATTTTATTAATGTATATGAAGTATTACATTTTCTAGGCACTCTGGCCCCTTTTCAACTTTACCAGCTCACCAGCCTAAGTCACAATTACATAATACATTCTAGTTCATAATGGTTAAAACCGAGGTGTTAGACTTTACTTACATGGACATTTTTATTTATTATTTGATTTAATTTATATTAAATAATTATATACATTTTATTTATTTATTTTAACATGTACTAGTGTTCATTATTGCTTTTAATAAAATATGGACATTCATTTATTGAATTTGAGCTGTTTGATTTAATTTTTCTTTGTTAATTTACATTCATAAATGTACTTTAGTTAATCAATAATAAGAACAAATTCTCACGAGCTCCTCAATTCCTAAAACACCATGGGATGAAAGAGTGTGTCACCTTTATGACACTAAGAAAGTTGAATATGAAAATCACTTTCTCTTAGATTGTCCAACCTATACCCAGATTAGATCTCATTTTCAAAATATTTGTCACACTACCAACCTTCCTAACCTCTTAACTAAACAAAACTATGGTGATCTTGGAAAGCTTCTCTTAATGCTTTTTGAGCACATAAACAAAATTCTAAAGAATCACAAGTAATCACTTACCCTCTTAAGGTCCGATAGACCAATTCGGTCTTAGTGGACGTTCATCATCATCATCATCATCAAATTTACAATTTTACTCTTTTTTTTTTGTATCTAGCGGAATTGGCAACTGGGCCGGTCTTGTGCCTGCGTGCCACGGGGTCGATTCTGACCATTACCACTATAATCTCCAGGTGCCATACATATGCCCCTTCCGTAGGCATAGGTAAGTCGGGGGGATTTGAATTCAGAACCTCATCGAACATAACACTTCATATCACGACACATGCTAATTGAGTTGCCCCCAGAGGACTAGTTTAATTTAATTTATTTGATATTCATTTAGTTTGCATATGTTTATTTCAATACTTATTAAAAATTATTGTTTTTTCTTTTATGATGGATTCATAAATTTAATTGCAAAATAAAAAAAATATTGAAGTTATGGTGAATACAAGTGATAATTACTTTATTTTAGATTTAATATTGATGCAAAAACATCATGCCACACTATATTAATATTCTTAGGCTAAGAAGCCACAAATGGAAGGTATCAATTCTACCAAAGTTTCTCAAGATTTACTCTGGGTCCCACCTAATCTCATCTTTTTTCATAAGAACATGCACACATTAATATAAACATGCCATTGAGAGACTTGAACCCTAGTGAAAGTGATAACATCACCTTACTTTCATTAACCTAATTAAGCACCTATTGACTAATTAAATAATATTAATTAATTAATATATTTTATACATTAAATTTATCATATTAACTAATTAAATAATACTAATTAATTAATATATTTTATACATTAAATTTATCATATTAATTACTATGAATGGATTAAATTTGATTAAAACAATTCCTAAAATTGACATCAAGTTTATAGTGGAGAAAATTTCATGGCGTAGAAAACTACATTTTCAAAACATTCATTTCATATTTGATAAAACAGTTTCATGATGTACATTGTAATAGTTCATTAACCACTTTATAAATGCATTGTAATAGCTCATTAACCACTTACCACTTTATAAATGTATAAGTGTTTACTTTTTTTTCATTTTATTTGTGATGATTGACATCATTTTCATTGTTTTCCTCATTTGAAATAGCAATGGTGTTATAAAAAAATGCATTGTTCCAGGGTCATACCACAATACAAACTAATAATCTCTATTCAAGATTTTGAGGTTTAAAAACACTTGGTTGTAGTGTTTTAGCCAAGTATATGATTCTTTCTTTCATTTTTATTGTATTTTTTGAGTTAATAAAAATTATTCCACTATCACAACCTTTTTCACATTATTTCAATTGAAAATATCAAACTACTTGCACCAAAAATAACATATTCAAAAGATAAAAATTCAACTTGCATGATATTGTATCTTTTTGACACATCTTTAGTTTCCCTTTATTATGCTCATGTCACAATGGTTAGCATAACTAAATTGATCTAATTTTACCTCCACCCTCACAATCAAACGTAAAATGTTAATCATCAACCTCGTTGATGCAAAATGATGTTCATATACCCACAAAAATTGAAAAAGTGCATGCACAAGGAGTTTCAAAAGGTAGTATAATAAGAATAACAATCATAAGAATAACAACATCACACTATATAGCTTACAAATTATACATATAATAACAAAACGGTTATATGAATTCATTACATAGTTGTTGTAATCGATACATGTAATCGATACATGTGTTTAGTGCATCTTTTCTTATACCCATCTATACATGTGTTTAGTGCATCTTTTCTCATGCCCATCTATGGGGGCACATGGTTGGCATATTATATTTCGAATGCATCTATGGGGGCACATGGTTGGCATATTATATTTCGAATGATCAAGATAAGTGACATTTTTGTTGTTCATTTGTCTAATTTATTTCTTTTCATTCATCTATTTCTTTTCTTTTTTCCTTAATATAACATAACCTATTTTTGAGTTGCTTTTATATTGCATAGAATAAATTTATTAATCTCATCAATTTTTTTTTAATCTTTTTTTAATCATATAATGAAAATAAGATTAGTTTGGATGTGTATGTACCATTCAAGTTTGTGTACAAGCATGATGATAAACTAATAAATCATAAAGAGGATCTTTTCCTTGACCATTCTCATTTTCTTATTGGTTTAGCATAAATATTTTTCTCTTTTGTCCTAATCCCAATGGTTGTCTCATACCACTCCTCTCGACATGTCATCAATCTTATTAATGTACTCATAGACAATGTATCCCTTTACTATAAACCCTTGAGTCTTTTTTCTTCGACAAACAAACCCCTTCAACATTTTAGTGTACCTCTCCAAGAATAACATCCAATAACATGTGACCACTCCTATTAATTCAACCTCACTCAACTCTAAGAATCAAAAGACATACTTGCAACTCTAAGAAACTCATGGGAAATTCCTTCTCCAACATACATACAATTTCAACCATTTCTCCACACCACTATGGAATGCTATCCATGTGAACATTTTTTGAAGTAATCCATTGTGCAAATGCCAATAATTTTGAAGTGGTGCATTGCAAGTCATGGTAGAAGTGAAGGATCGAAAAACCATGTGTAAATGAAGGATAATGAAACTACAAAAGAATTTGAAATTAATTGGACAAAATAAGTCAAAGCACATTAAGGTAATATTGCTTGTGCAAAACACAGAGAAAATAAGTGCTCTAGAATGCTTGACCTAGATTTTGCAAGAGAGAGAATGTCTAACAAATATGGTTGCCATGGAGGGAGGGAGGGGTTCCTCCACCCATCCTCTTCTTCAAGAAGAAGTGGACGTGTTCAAGTTGATCGCAACAGATACATCGAAAGAATGAGAACCACCAAGAAGCAATAGTCAAAGTTCATCAAGAAGCTTGACGACATTCCAAATATTTCCATATTTCCTTATAACCTAAGAAATAAATCTCTATTCTTCTAAAGAAGAGATTTAGTTGGAAAATTCACAAGGATCTAGCCATCCCCCTAAACTATGAAAATCAAAGTCAACAAAAACTAGCAAGTTCAGATAAAGGGAAGAGTCCAAATATATTTTCTGGAGTAGGGGTTATTCACCATTCATTTTGAGCATAAAAAAAATCAGGATTTCATCCTTAGAAACAAACCCTATTTCATGGGACCACGAGACATTTAACTCAATAAATCGACTCTATATTTTAATCTTGAAGATGAGATTCCCAAATTAGTGCCTATTTGGGTGAAATTTTCTCATCTTCCTCTAATTTTTTGGGATGTATCATCACTAGAAATAATGGGAAACTCCATGGGTAAATATATCAATATATCTATTCTATATGACTATCAATACTCATGTGCAAGGATATATGTGGAGGTGGACCTAGAAAACGACCTCCTGAAAGCAATCCAACTGGAGTTTGATAGTTGGGAATACATTTGATCCCTTTACTATGACCAACTTCCCTCCAAATGAAATAAGTGTCATGATTATGCCCATTTTGCTAGGGATTACAAGAAGAAACACATGCAATGGGTGTCTAATGAGCAAGTTGTAGCGAGTAAGCACAAATGGATGGATCGATCACAAAAAAACCTAAAACAATAAAAAAATAAAATGCGATGACATCCACATCCATGGTGAATGGATTCGTGGCTTTAAGCCAGGACCAATTAACTCACTTGAGGAAACAACCCAAAATGAAACACCATCCCCAACATTGGAAAGGGACACAATCCTACAATAGGTCATACCTTATCAAGACATCGAGGGATTCAATGATTTACCTAAGGCCAATCTGATTATTATGGAAATTGAAATATAAAAGAAACTTTCCCTGGAGTCTTCAAATTGAGGCCCATTAGTAGAGGATAGGCCAAATAAAAAAGATACATTCATTGCACAAGAGGAGAAACCACAAGGAGCGAAAAATAATAGACTATCACCCAAACATATATGGATTATGCCAAATCTATCAAAAGAGGGAGAAAACCCAACAAAGAAGCTCGTGAAGATGAAGCAAATCGAGGTAAATCCTAAGGAATCCTAACAACTCTCCTTGTAGCATACATAGTAGGAAGAAAAATCCCACCATCTAATTAATGAAGGTAATCTCTTGAATTGTATGGGTATGGGAAGTTGGTCCAAACAAGATTTTATCTACAATTTAATTCATTCAGAAAAAATGTCCCTAGTTTTATTACAAGAAACCAAAATGGTAGATATTATGGTTCATTGCATAACTAACCAAATATGGAGAAACAATAAAGGCATCAATATATCTTCCTCAAGATCATTGGTAGGTATAACCTCCTTGTTGTTAAAATGATTTTTAAGCAGTTAAGTGTGTTAAATATTCTTTAACTTTAGACTATTAAAACAATAACTGCATGCATAAGGATCACTAAAAGAAACACAACCACAATATACACAAGATTTATCCTAGGAAACCCTCGTGGGGGAGAAAACCCAACAAAGCTTCTTCAATATAGATTCTTCAACAAGTACAATGTCTCTCTCAAGAGAGATCTCACCAAATAGAAAATAAAGCAGAAACCCTAACCAGAATAGAGTAGTGCACCACTATACCAAGATAGTCCTCCACTAAGTAACCAAAATCCTTCACCAGAGCACTCTTCCTCTGTATCTACATCACCCTTCCTCTGTAGCTGCATCACTCTCTTAGACTTGCAGACTTTTTTGTGTGAGAGATCTTGTTGTATGTATTATTCAAGTGAGGCTCCTAGCCTCTTATAAATACAATTTGTGCCCCGTGTTACACATAAAAATGCCACACTTAAGTACCTCACCCTAAGTTTCGCAAGTGTCATAAAGTGACGTATGCACTTTTCTATGTGTTTCTATGTGTTTTAACACCTTGACACGATGAAATAACATTTGTCACAATCCCTAGTCAATGTGGAGGATAAATATATCATATGAAGGTCAAAATACCATGGGCACATGAATTATTCATTATTATTCATAAAAAGGAAATTAATTTAGTGTGAGAATCCACCTAAAATTTAGTTTCCTAATCTCAAGGAGAAGTTGAGAATCTCATGGATGGTTGAGATATTTTCTCAAACTAAAATCCTAATTTGGTGGATATTGAGAGACATTTCCTCCTTAAAACCCTTGAGAGATATTTTCTCCCTAAAATCCTTGAGAGATACTTTCTCCCTAAAAATCTTGGAGATCCCATTTTAGTGGATCTAGTGAGTGATCTTCTCCATGGTGGTTAAGCCTCCAAATCCTATATAATTAGGGATTTCCATGGTGAAGGGGAGACATAGATAGAGATATCAAACTTATGATCTTGAGATTCATGCAAGGAGAGCTTGGAGGAGTTGCAACTGACATCATTCGTGGTATATAAGTTTTCTTAGTTCTCATTTAATATACTTGGCCTATTTCCTTCAAGTGTATGTTTTCATGTGCTTGCCAATGGTTGTCTTAATCTTCATAGATAAATTGATTTTGTCTAATCCATTAGATTAGGAGATAGTATTTTGTTTCTTGCTGTCCATTGCAGGGATTGATTGGAGCTTATGGATTAGAGCAACTTGGAGAAACGTCGTAAACGAGGTACATCATACTTCCCCTCCTCCTCTCTTTTTCGATGGAAAAAATGAATCTATAGGAATGGTAGTGTCCAAATGTAATTTTCTGTCTTGGTAGAGGGGTCTGTAATCCAAGGGAAAGTTCACTTATCCGCAGGGGAATATTTATGTAACAGAAATTTGCAACTCTGCTGGGGAAAGACATTGAATTGTCTTTCATTAGATCGTATGAAACTTTGCCTTGTTTGATCTTGTTTGGTTGATTGTTTCTAAGCCTTCCATCTTCCCTCTACTTCATCAAGCATTAGTCATAGTTACCAATCCAGTCTCTGCTGAGTTTTTTTCTTTTTTATGCTTATTTTCAAGAATCTACAGGACTAGCACTCACCCAAAGTGGCTACCATGGAGATGGTTATATGATCAACTCTCCTCAATGGTCTCTTAGGGAGTGCTATAGTGCTCTGTCTCTTTGTTTTAAGGAGCGTTGCTCTCTTGTTTTGAGAAGATCCAGGGGAATCTGCCCTGTTTTGATCAGCCCTTTGTGGGAGGTATTTTTCCTAGAGTCTGTACTTTTGCTTGTGACTTTGTTTAGGTTGAGAATATGGATCCTTAGCACTCTTTTCGTTGTCTTGTTTGAGCTTGCAATCTTTTCCAAATTGTGAGATTGATTTGCCTTGTTTCTTCTTTGTTTTGTCTGAGTCTTGCGAAGTTTCTAGTTATCTGATTGATTGAAAATATTTGCAAAGGTTTGTTGGTCTTAAGTTACTTTTCAAATATTTCCTTTTTGAATGATTTGAGAATTTATGCTTACCATGACCTAGCTTTGATTTCTCTTTCTTGCTGCTCGTTTTTTCAAGACAGTTGAGTGATTTCTCTTTCTCCTTATCAATTTTTTGATTCTTCTCTGAACTTTCTTGTATTCCTTGAATGCTTGTCGATTGTCGAGTTCTTGATCGAGTGAGTTATCATACTTGTTTCTTTCAGTTCTCATTAGCCTTCGAGTGCATGCTTTTCTTAAAATATTTTTGCCTCGTGTCTTTTGTATTTGCATTCAACTCTTTCATTTTGATTGAAAGTTATGGAGCATTAAAGGAATTGCATTTTCTTTCTTTATATATTAGGATCAAACAAAGAAGATAGTTGTGTTCTTGCTTTTGGGTAGTGTAGTAGATTGCATTTAGAAGATTGCATTTGGGAATTGGGTGTTTTTGTTAAAGAAAGTTAAACCTCTTCTCCATCTCGTATGTAGGATTCATTGAAGAAAAATAGTTGCATTTTATTATTTTGCATTCTTTTAGAGTTGAGTCTAAAACATCATAAGTTTCACTTTCACACCCTTTAGTAAACAACAACCTTAAAATGAAGCACTTATAAAATTGATCAGACACTTTTATATTATCTTATAGCAAACCTACATTAGCTTAAAGTGTAGGGATTTGGAATAGGTTGTGTGAATAACTTTCCAAAGTCATCATACAATTGTAGAATCTTGTGCTAGGGAGCGATAAATAATATTGTTCATATAAGCATAGCCAAGATCCCCCTCTCACACAAGGGTTAAACATGAGGTTGCGTGCGGGAGAGCAGCGGATATTTCCCCTTTGAAGCTTAACCCACGTAGCAGAAAGATCGTATATTGGGGGTTCTTCCTGAGAAATGGATGGTTTCATTTGGTCTTGGAGCTTTGTGAATATCGAATCTGTTTGGGGTCCTCAGTAGTCTTCTGGTCCACTTATCTTCAGTTCTCTTAAAGAATTTCAGACTTCTTATCCTGCCCATACGTTCCATCCCGACTGTCGACTGTACCCGCCCGGAGGCTGACTGTGAGTTGGTAACCATAGTGGCCTATATATGTAGAGTTAATAAACAAGGTGACGATGAAGGGGAGTCTTCATGTAGATTTTAACCTTGTACAATATTCATTGCAAACAAATTTTCAGTAGAAGAACATAAAAGATACAATGGTAAATACAAACATTACACGTATATTTTTCCCTTGGAAACCCAAACCTGGAAAACCAACATATTCTATATTCATTCATAGTGATACATTATTTATAATACAGTATACATATAGGAGCCAATGACATCCAAAAACCTAACTCAATGACTTATATTAGTCAATAACCCTAATTACTTAACCAAAAATAGAAAACCATCGGCAAAAAACCATGTGTCGAAAAACCTCCCAACAATGGACATGAAAATCGAGGCAACACAAAGAATGAGGCAGAAATGTGACATGTTTCCCGATGATTTATTTTTTCTCGGGAGAAATGCCCTTGAACCCCTGCGTGGGGGCCTTTCTCCCTCGTGTACCACCCCTCAAACCCCATTGCACACCCTGGTGCAACGCAGACACTACTACTCGTGCAAAGAATATAACACATACCCAACACTTCACTGTACCTTGATCAGACGTTGGTCAAACTCACTCAGGCTCCTTGGAGGGTACACTCACTGGTAAAACCATGTGGGAACTTACGCCAATGCGTAATTCTGTTAAGCAGGTTGAAAACATAATTAATCCACCCACTCTATCCCAACCCCTTCCTATATTGATCTCACGACGTTGGGTTTCATCACCAAATAGTGGTTTCATTGTGGGAAGGTTTGTTTGATTGTTTGCTTCTTAGGTTTGTAGTGTGTGTTATTTGTTTTCCCTAGTGGACATTAGGTCAATTTAGTGTCAATGGCATCAGTTCCATAGCGTACCAATGAAGGAACCCCTTTTCCCAGGGAACCTTTCGCCTTTCCTTCTTTTGGAAATGTTGGTCCTCCGTGCATTGCCACACTGAGTCTTCCAGGACTCACCATCTGGTTACCAGTTTGGTTGTTCCCCACTTCGATGATCTTGAATTTTCCCAGTGCTTCAAATGTACCTAATGCTTAGGATGTAAGCACACCACCCACAAATAAACCTCATGTCGACCTTTCACCTTCTTCACTTGTTAGGTATCCTTCCCTTTCTCCTTCTTCGCTTAGTGAATGCTCTAAAGCAAGTAGCCAAGTTGATAAGAAGAATAAGATAAATAAGGAGAAGAAGAATAAGAATCAAAAGGAGACCAAGCCTCCAACCACATCATTTCATGTTGGATCCAAGCAACCAACTATTGTTAATCATACTGGGGGGGTTGATAAAGTGGACAAGTCTAAAATGAAGAATCTTGAACCTGAATTCCCTTGAAAAATTTTTAAGGGTGACCACTTTCCGAGGGATTTCCTTGGTCTCCCCAAGGTCTTAGAAATGTGGTCTTCCATGTCATAATCCCTTGTTGGACACACTGGTGTCGTCAAATTTCCTTGTAGGTTATGCGCAGGAGATCATCAATCTCACCTTTTCCCTCATATGGACGAGGCTTATTATCTTTTGAAAAAGATTCAACTTCCAACTTGTTATCATAAGATCTCTCCCAACCCATCCTTAGTTTTTGGACTAGTCAATCCGATTCCATCCCCGGTCAATTTGGTTGATTAGGTGGTCAATCTAGTTTCATCCTTAGTTGAACCAATAACCCAAGCAGTTGATCCAGTTCCTTCATTGGTCAACCCTACTCTTCATCTAAAGAGTGAACCAAAAGTGATCGATATGATCCCATCATCGATCGATCCCACTCCTCACTTAAGGAGTGCAGCCCAAGTGGTCGATTCAGTTCCTTCATCGATTAATCCCAATCCTCCCTTAAGGAGTGCTGCCAAATTGGTTGATCCAGATCCATCATCGGTCAACCCCACTCTTCATCCAAAGATTACTCCCCAAGTAGTCGATCCTTTTCTGTCATCGATCAATACCACTCCTCCCTTAAGAAGTGTTGCCAAAGTAGTCACTCTGAGTCCATCATCAGACGATCCCACTACTCATTCAAAGAGTGAGGATGTTTCTCAGGTCTACCCCGTTAATACGGATTCACCCGGACAAGGGGGCACTCCGCTCGTCCAACTTGAACATGGCACCTGTCTACATTATGTCGTACAATTGGGTAATCCACTTGTCTCTAAGTCATTTAGTTCCATGTGTCATCATACTATTTTTCTTCAAAGATAACCTTTGTTTGTTGTCATACTCTTTTAACTTCTTCGAAGATAACATTTGGTTATCGTTACACTATGGAGATCATCACATTATGTTTGGATCCTTGCCTCATTGAGTCAATGCTGCCAAATCAATTTTCATGCCATGAAATGTTCAAGGAAAGTATAAACCACTTTGTAGTATTCATACCTATGTCAGTCTATTCACATCTAATCTTTCATATTAAATCACTATCCTTTGTCAATTGTGTGTCAATGATGAAGGATACATCAAGACCCTCCTTTGATGAGTCTTTTCCTATCAACTTCAACACAACATCCAGGAATTAGACTTAGAAACCAATTAGTACCTTGGAACCTGGATGCCTCAATGGCGAGTCTCCTCGCTTTCGACAGTGGGTTAACATCATTGGCCTTTGATCGAATGATTCCATGAGTGATCAACTTCAGCTCACAAAATTCACACCCATTGGATTGTACTAGGGTACCTTGGGAGTCATTTACATCACTAGTGATTTCCATCGCACTTGTTAACGATATACATTAATAACCGGTAATCAAGTGGTTTCTACCATGTTCGACATCAACACATGTATTCACATGGTTAGAATTGTACTAGTTTGGGATCAAGATGAAGACCCTGGGGACATATTTGGAATCTACCAAATGTTATCTGACTAAAACAGGTTGCGATGGAGTTTGAAACTTACTGATATACATTGTTACATAGATCCACTTTGCATTGGTCTTTGGCTATGTTTTTTTGTCATATTGTAGCTCCACTGTGTAAAATATCATGGCTACAACTTGATCACGTCATATGGATCCACATTGTATGTTTGGTGGCCATATCCTTAGTCAATATTCTCATAGATCCACAATGTATTGGTCAACGACCATGGTTTGAGTCATTTGTATTCCGAGCATAGGTATGCCTGCCTCGAGGATGAAACATATATTAATATCGTTTCATGGTTGTTTGCAACTTCTACCAGGTTCTCCAACTCCACACCCTTGCATTGAAGAATTTGTAAAGTGTTTCGACCATCAGTTTCTCTTCTAACCTCACACTTTAGGGGGCATCTGTTACACATCAAAATTCCACACTTAAGTACCTCACCCTAAGTGTCGCAAGTGTCGTGAAGTTTCGTATGCACCTTACTAAGTGTCGTATGCACTTTCTATGCATTTCTATGTGTTTTAACACCTTGACACCATGAAAGAACATTTGTCACAATCCCTAGTCAATGTGGAGGAGAAATATATCATATGACGGTCAAAATACCATTTTCACATGAATTATTCATTATTATTCATAAAAAAGAAATTAATTTAGTGTGAGAATCCACCTCACATTTAGTTTCCTAATCTCAAAGAGAAGTTGAGAATCTCATGGATAGTTGATAGATTTTCTCAAACCAAAATCCTAATTTGGTGGATCTTGAGAGATATATCCTCCTTAAAATCCTTGAGAGATATTTTCTTCCTAAAATCCTTGAGAAATATTATCTCTCTAAAATCCTTGAGAGATATTTTCTCCCTAAAAATCTTGGAGATTCCATTTTAGTGGATCTAGTGAGTGATCTTCTCCATGGTGGTTAACCTTCCAAATCCTATATAATGAGGAATTTCCATGGTGAAAGGGAGACAGAGACAGAAATATCAAACTTATGATCTTGGGATTCATGCGAGGGTTTGGACGAGGAGAGATTGGAGGAGTTGCAACTGACATCATTCATGGTCTGTAAGTTTTCTTGGTTCTCGTTTAATATACTTGGCCTATTTCCTTCAAGTGTATGTTTTCATGTGATTGTCTATGGTTGTCTTGATATTCATAGATAAATTGATTTTGTCTAATTCATTTGAGTAGGAGATAGTCGTTTGTTTCTTTCTGTCCATTGCAAGGACTAATTGGAGCATATTGGACAAACGACGTAAATGAGGTACATCATACTTCCCCTCCTTCTCTCTTTTTCGATGGACAAAATGAATCTATAGGAATGGTAGTGTCCAAATGTAATTTTTTGTCTTGGTAGAGGGGTCTGTAATCCAAGGGAAAGTTCACCTATCTGCAGGGGATATTTCTATAACATCCCCCAGAAATTAGGTTAGGGCCGACCTGTCCACTTTATCTTTCTAATTTACAATTAACTAGTTAAGGCACAATATGGCCAACTTTTACAAAGGCACAATAGGGTCGACTTAACAAATATAATATAATATTATTCTTTATGGTTTTTGTTTTGGTAAAATACAATATGAATATAATAAGAATATCTTATGAAGCTACTCAAACTTCAACTCTCCCTCTTAGCAAGGAAGGTATTCTTTTGGCACGATCATCACAACTGCTTCTGATCTTTTGTACAGTTGACCACTGTCTTGTCGAATTTCCACAAATCTATATTGAAGAATTTTTGTAACCACATCAACATCCATGGTCTCATCATCCATCTAGGATTTATGTCATCAACGGTATTTCACTAGCCAACTCACACAGAATCTAGCATCTAGTTCCACAATGAACTAATAACCTCTGGTTCGTACACCAGGCAACTAGTCTACAACGAGTAGGAATCTAATCAAAAGGATTAGGCGATGTATTTTTCACACACTACCCATCTAGCCCAAGGCTAGGAAACACCTCCAACCACATAGGTTGGCCCACCAGCTAAAAATCTAGGTAACTAACCAACCGTGAAGGCATGGCATCTGTTGATCTTGTGCAAGGTCATGCTGACTGGTGCCATAGTCAATAACTTGCGTACTGAATTTTTTCAATGTAGTAGCAATCTGTGTACCATGCTTTTTCACTGGAGTAGCAGTAACTTGACGTACCCAACTTTTTCACTAAAGTATCCCTCTGCATACCATACTTTTTCATTGGAGTAGCAGTAACTCGACATACCAAAATTTTTCACTGGAGTAGCCCTCTGCGTACCAAAATTTTTCACTAGAGTAGAAGTAACTCGACGTACCCAAATTTTTCACTGGAGTATCCCTCTGCGTACTATAATTTTTCACTGGAGTAACAGTAACTTGCCTGTGAATGAACACCCGTTGCTTCTGCCACATGCTAAAGCTGCTACCCTGGATTGCAACTGTAACTCATCACTCCCTCTTACTAGGGACGTCCTTCTAGACCACACCAATCTTGTCTCTAAAGTAGAAAAACTTCACTTTCGATAGAGGATTGGTCAACACGTCAATTATATGCTCATCTGTAGTGACATACTAGAGCTTCATTGCTCCCCTCTGTACCATATCTATGATATAATGGTACCTAATATTGATTTGCTTGGACTTTTCATGGAACATTGGGTTCTTTGTCAACTTCACACAACTCTGGTTGTCACACCAGATACAAGTCACCTCTAACTCGAGATCAAACAATCCTGTAATGACCTTCCGAATCCACATTGCTTCGCTGCTAGATGAACAAGCTTCTATATACTCTGCTCCAGCTGTACTAAGTGCCACACTAGTATGCTTCCTACTGAACCATGAGATCATATCTGATCCCATATTGAAGCAACATCCAGATGTACTCTTCTGGTCTGCAACACTACAGGCCCAATATGAATCAATAAATCCTTGTAGGCTTATCTCATGATATGAAGCATATCTAAATCCATAATCAATTGTACCCTTAAGGTACCTCATCACATGTTTTGCTACAACTAAGTGAACACTTCTCTGCTCAACCATATACTGACTCAATGTGTTCACCGCAAAACATATATTTGGCCTTATTTTTGTTAAGTACATCAACGAACCAATCATCTGTCTATAAATGGTGGCATCCACTATCTCTGAATATGTATCGCTCAACAACTTCAAAATTTTCACCATCGGTGTAGGCATGGCCTTGCAATCCATCATTTTGAATCTCTTCAGAATCTCAACAACATATTTTCCTTGGTTAAGAAAAATCTCACTCAGTCTCAACCATACCCCTAGACCTAATAAGTAATGCATCATGCCTAGTTCTTTCATCTCGAACTCTACAACAAGATACCTCTCACACTCAGTGATGAGCTTCTCGTATCCTATTAGAAACATGTCATCCACATATAATAGTAGTATCATCGGTCCACCATCCACAACCTTGAAGTACAAGTTGGAATATGACTTACTCTTGGTAAATCCCAGGCTCATTAGGAAGATGTCAATTCTACTGTACCATGCTCTAGGTGCTTGCTTTAACCCATAAAAGGATTTCTTCTATCTACACACATGTGTCTCGAAACCTTGTGGCTGCTCCACATCCACTTCGTCTTCTATTGAAACATTTAGAAAAGTTGTCTTCATGTCCATTTGGTGTATCTTCCACTTCATCACTGCAACTATTGCAAGTATAGTTCTAATCAAAGTGTATCTTGCCACAGGAGCAAATGTCTCCTCATACTATATTCCTTCTTCCTGGGAGAAACCACGTGCCACAAATCTTTCCTTCTACTTCTCGATACTTCCATTTGCTGAATGCTTTGTCTTGTAAATCCACTTGGAACTTACAATTGTCTTCTCTTTCAGTCTTGAAACCACATCCCAAACATCATTCTTTACAATGGATTGACACTCTTCAACCATGGCATCCTTCCATTCTTTCTTCTTTGTAGCATCTTCATAACTGGTAGGCTCAACATCAATGATGTCACTTAGCAATGCCAAAAAGATAGAGTAAGGTCGTGACCTCTTTCTTTCTCTGAAGGATCCATCTAGAGCACCATACTTATCTGCATCTTGAATAAATTTTCGAGCCCAAGATGGTCTTCTCTTCTTGGTATTCATATGTCGAGATGAGTCTATAGGTATCTGTGGTTCTTCCATGTCATGATTTTCTAGTACAACATCATTACCTTCATATGTATCTGTAACTCTAGGAGCTTCAGTCTTCTCATCATGAATCTCATTTGAATGATTTTGTCTTGATCTACTGAAAGTTGTATCCTCATCGAAGGTGACATCTCTACTAGTCTCAATCTTCCAGTGACTAGGGATGTAAACTCGATATGCCTTTGATGTCTAATCGTATCCAAAAAATATACCCTTCTTGCATGAAGGGTCCAACTTCGATCTCTTGTCCTTGGGGACATGCACATATACTGGACAACCAAATATCCTTAGATAGATGACCTTTGGCTTTTCACCTGTGAACATCTNTCTTCTCATCATGAATCTCATTTGAATGATTTTATCTTGATCTACTGAAAGTTGTATCCTCATCGAAGGTGACATCTCTACTAGTCTCAATCTTCCAGTGACTAGGGATGTAAACTCGATATGCCTTTGATGTCTAATCGTATCCAAAAAATATACCCTTCCTGCATGAAGGGTCCAACTTCGATCTCTTGTCCTTGGGGACATGCACATATACTGGACAACCAAATATCCTTAGATAGATGACCTTTGGCTTTTCACCTGTGAACATCTCTTCTGGTGTCTTGTTCCCAAGGACTCTGCGGGGAATTATTTTATGCACATATACAACAGTTCTAGCTTCTTCTTCCCACAGATGCATTGGTAAATATTGATCATGAATCATGGCCTTTACTGCTTCCATGATTGTATGGTTCTTTCTTACTGCCACACCATTCTATTGAGGATTGTAGGGAGTATAGAGCTCCCTCTTAATCCCAACTTCCTTACAGAATGCCTTGAATTCATATAATGTGAATTATCCTTCATTATTTGATCTCAAAATCTTTATATTATTTTCAGATATGTTTTCAACAATTGCCTTGAACTCTTTGAACTTGTTGAGAACTTCACTTTTATCCTTCAAAAAGTAAATCCAAGTTTTACATGGGAAATAATCAATAAAGGAAGCATAGAATACATACCTTCTAAGTGAAGCAACTGACATTTGTCTACACACATCTAGATGTATAATGTCCAAGGCTCCCTTGGCTTTGCTATCATTGCTTGGACATTGTTTCTTCATGTTATTTCCTTGTGCGCATCCTTTGCATATGCCTTCATTTTCCACTTGGATTTATGGCAAACCTATCACCATCTTGGTCACGATCAGTGAGGCTTTGTAATGTATATGAGAAAATATTCTATGCCATAGTTCACTTGGAGTAATTGTACTGTGTACTAGCGCTGAAACTGAGTGTCCCTTTAACTTGTATAATCCTCCTTCTTGGACAATCACTAAACATCATCAACAGAATTTTCCTCTAGGACACATGAGGACTTCTGCATCGATGAAAGAAACGTTGAATCTTTTCTCATCTAAAGATGAGATATAAAGGATATTCTTCTTCAAACCAGATACATACAACACATCCTTCCTCTTCATAGGTTTTCCAGAGTCTAATTTTTAGGATCCTTCTCCTAGTCCTTTAATGGGATACCGATAGTCATCACCTAGCTTCACCTTGTGAGGTGAATCTTTCTGAACTAAATCTGAAAGAGATTCCTTATAACCAGCCATGTGCTTATAAGCACCACTATCAATAATCCATGTGTCACTTCCATGAGTGAATGTATCTGTAAGAGTTGAGATCAATACATATTCCTCACTCGAGTCTTCTTCTTTGGTTTTCTCATGATCATGTTCATCATCTTCTGTGGCATGAGAATGATGTCTTTTATACTTTCCTTTTCTGACTCAACCTTTGGAGTTGGGACAGTTTATGGAAATGTGTCCCATATTTTGAAAAATGAAGCATATATAATTACAGAAATCCTTCTTGAACTTGTGAGTCTTTTGTAATCCATGAGGTTTCTTGTGTCACTGAACTTCCTTCTTGTTCTTTCCTTTTCTGGTATGTGCTGGTAGGGTTTGATTGTCTTCATTGCCTAATTTTTCTTCTCTTGCCGCCAATCTAGCTTCTTCCTGAGTGCAATCCTCCCATAATATGATAAACCTTGTTAGCCTTCTTCTTGAACATATACCTTGAATGAATGATTCTCAAGATTTGGGGCGTCCATTCAATGTAGTCATCACCAACTTGACTTCTTCGATTGTGTCTATAATGGCTTCAAGTTGTTCTTTGATTTGAGACACCCTTGTGAAGTATGATTGGATAATTTCTAAGCTTTGCATCTTGACATTCTTGAGTTGTGTTCTCAAGGTCATCTTCTGGTTGATGTTCTTGCCTTCATACAAGTGGGATACGACATCAAACATATTCTTGGGGGTTGTCAACGGTGAGACATGGGGGATCAAATGATCCTTGATATAATCAACAATAGTTCTCTTCGCCTTCACTAGGTTGTTTCTGTGCTTTTCTTTGGCCTCATCTTCATTAGGTGCTTGAAGTTCTTCTTTTATGACATCTTCTAGATCATTCTCTTCTAGAATGAGCATCACTATATACTTCCATGCTTGGAAGTTATCAACACCTTCAATATTCTCATCAAGACTAGTATTGGGTGCCATCTTGTGCTTGAACAATACAATAAGAAAAATAAAAAAATTTCAAGGAAAGGTTTTGTACTTACCAGAGTGAGGAAACCCTAATTTTTCAAAATGAAAATTTTGGAATTCTTCTCTGAGGGAAAGGTGCTCCCTCCTAAGGTAAGTTATTTGGTGGTCTTACTTTGATCAACGTCCTTCAAAAAGTGGTTGAAAACAACTTCTAGGGATTTTTGCAGTTGCAACATCTGCAACAGTTGCAGTACTCGTTACAGTTTCCAAAACTTCGTCAAACTGAGAATCTAAACCCAGGGAAAGATACACTAGGGTTAGGAGAGTCTTCCTATGGTCTTAGTTTCCCCAACAAGCTCTTCTAAACTATGCAAATGGCTTCTTTCAGGCCCACTCTAATACCATGTTAAAATTCTTCTTAAGCAATTAAGTGTGTTCAATATTATTTAACTTTAGACTATTAAAACAATAATTGCATGCATAAGGATCACTAAAAGAAAGACATCCACATTATACACAAGATTTATCCTAGGAAACCCTCTCGAGGGGGAAAACCCAACAAATCTTCTTCAATATAGATTCTTCAACAAGTACAATGTATCTCTCAAGAGAGATTTCACCAAACAAAAGATAAACCAGAAACCCTAACCAGAATAAAGTAGTGCACCACTAGACCAAGATAGTCCTCCACCAGATAACCAAAACCCTTCACTAGAACACTTTTCCTCTGTAGTTGCGTCACCCTTCCTCTGTAGTTGCGTCACTCTGTTAGACTTGCACACTTTTCTGTGTGAGAGAGTTTGTTGTGTGTATTCTTCAAGTGAGGAACCTAGCCTCTTATAAATACAAGTTGTTCCCCCCAGAAATTAGGCTAGGGCAAACCTTTCCACTTTATCTTTCTAATTTACAATTAACTTGTCAAGGCACAATAGGGCCGACTTAACAAATATAATATAACATTATTCTTTAGGTTTTTTGTCTTGATCAAATACAATATGAATATAATAAGAATATCTTTCGAACCTACTCAAACTTCAACACTTGTTGGATCCCCAAGTCTTTAACCTAGAAACTCACTTCAAGGGAAACCATTGATTTTTCCTAGAATTAGAAGAATGTGCAATAGGCAACTCATTTTACATCTACAATGTTTATGCTCCTATTAGTTATAGAGGAAAATTATTTATTGGAATACCTTGAAAATACATGGTGAAATTCAAGGAGAGGTAGGAATAATAAGTACAAGCGACCTCAATGTAATATTAAACGAATAATAAAAAAGAGGTGGTTAAAATATAAACCCCAAACCAAAGAGATTAAAATATAAATGAAAAAATAAAAGAGCAGGACTTGGTCACGTCATGGAGTGACTAAATAGATTTCTCATTCTAGGCAGGAAAATTATTGAATATATTATTTTGGTACAAGAAAATTCACTCTAGTAGATTCATAGGGTAAAAAGGTACGATTTTAAAACTAGACATGGATAATGCTTTTAACAAATTTCATTACAAGCAAAAGTTTGGGTTTACATAGAACTAGATTAAATGTTGCATTGATGGTCCATGGATCACTCCATTGATAAATATAATATTGTCTACTTTTTTCAAAGCAACTATGGTTATAAGGCAAGGACCCCCCCCCCCTCTTCTCTTGTCATTTATATATTTAGATTGTAGAAACTTTAGGTAGAGCTTTAAAACAAGCCAAATCCAGTGAAGAGATTCCAATAATTTGAATTGTTTGTGGGGTAAAATATCTAAATCGTACACAATTTGCATATGATACTCTATTGCTCAATTTTTCCTCACTCACTATAATTAAAAGGTTCAAAATAATTCTCAATAACTTCCTTTCAAATTCACGAGGAGTAGACAAAAAAATGAAATGTAGATTGTATCGTTGGAATGTTCATTCCTAAATCCTAGGAAAAAGATCTCAAATATTGGCATTTTCTAGGTAATTTCACTTGATATCCTTCAAGTATTTAGGGATCCCCTGTTACAAGGAAAATCTCTCTATGGCATGGGGTAAACCACAACACATAGAATGACACGTAGAAATCAACTCTAATCCCAAATATGCAATATAAATGAAATGCTAACAAGACAAGGATGAGAGCCTACCTCGTCTGGACGTTTGATGAAGACCACCATTGAGCACACAACTCAAAGATCTATACATGCAACTTGTCCTCAACAACCAAGATACACAAGCATATGATGATAATACATAATGCTAGCATATATATTAGCATAATCCATTAACATACATGACAAATACGCCCATGGAATAATAATTTAAATATTTGCAAGATATGAATTGGACAAGAAAATAATATTTCTATTAAAATAATCAATAGAAGTATATATGTGACAAACTTCTTTAACAACACATATCGAAACTGAGAAACTAAGTCCCTCCAGTTGGGCCTCCACCACTTCAATCCTCCACCAAAGGCAAGCTCATTTAAAGGAGTCAATGAGGTTCTCTGTCACAAAAAAGGAAGAGCTTGGGGGCTAATGAAGGAGTTCAGAATTTGAAGGACAAAGGGATGTAGACTCAATATGAAGTGAAATTTCTCCAGAGTGTCTTTGCTCTCAAATTTGAATGGTTGAATCTCCTTCAAGGCTTGGATATGGCTCAATTTATAGCCTTCAAATGGAACTGAAGGGATGATTCGAAGCATTTCCAGTATATGGAAGGTCAAGGATCATGGATCTCGTGACCTGGCATGGAAACCCGGCGTAATTTTTAATTTTGAGAACCAAACCCGATGTACGCAGGCTGTGGTGGAGAAACCTGCGTATATGCTTTTTGTCTAACTGGTAAGGCACGTATATGTGAAAAACTGTGCTTTTTTGGCTATGGAATGTACAAAAGGGGACTTCAAGTCTGCATAGGGAAATGGAAAGGCCACCCAAGGAAGTTGCATGGGGTGAGAAAAAAATTGTTGTAACAGATGCCCCCTAATGTGAGGTCACAGGAGTATCTGCGATGGATGAAATACATTATAATTCCCAGAAGTGGAGTAATGGAGACTCAACTAGAAGTGCTAGTTACCCATGAGAATATTAGAATCCATAATGACTTTTTACAGATGTATGCCAATCTGAATTACACTGCAGATCCATGTGGAAATATATCAAATAGTTGTTCATGGCCATGAATAGGCAATACAAAGTGGACATATCCCATAGTCTGTCATAGTCACAAGCAAGGCACGGTGGAATCCAGTCTCAAAATCAATCTGAAGATATCCATATACAATGGAGTACAATGTGATCTCCCATGATCACTGAAGTCATATAGGTACTGGTCCAATGAAAGACAATAATAGATTAAGAATGTTGCTACTGTAAGCCGGAGGTCTTCTACACTATCTGCCAAAGGTGCAAGTCTACATCATGTGAATAGAGGAGTTGAGGTCGAACACAATGACACTTCGTTTGATTACCAATCATTAAGGTATATCGTTAACAAACACGAGACAAACTACCGATAATGAAAGTAGGTATCAAGGCACCAGGTACATTCTACAAGCGTGAATAAGGGTGTTGAGGTTGAACACTTGAAGAATCCATCGATCATGAGGCATTGATGCATTCCCAGCTGTCGATGGTGGGAGAACCTTCCACTAATGAATTCAAGCCTCTAGGTACTTATAAGACTCTAGGTCTCATTTCCAGAATAGATGAGTTGAAGTCGATGGAAGGAGACCCACTGAAAGGAGAGAATTAGGGTATCTCTCATCAGTCAGCATGAGTTACAAAGAAATAGCTTGATGATTAGGAGGAACTCAGATGAATAAGATGTTCACAAACCAACAACCTTGTATGTCTCCCGCAGGCACCCGATGCAAGTAGTGCACGTAAGAGACCCTCTAAATAACAACCAATAAGAAAAACTATCGAAAAAGGCAAGGAAACCAACAATAAGGCTAATGGCATCCAAGACACTACATGAATCCCAATGTGTGAATAGATTTATTTCCGTCAAACACAAGGGAAACCCCCTAATCAGCGACCAATGAGGAGATGTCAATTGCTGGGTTTAGGGTTACCTACCCATAATGAAAATAGGACTAGGGTGAATGGTAGGACTACAACTTCATGTGACTCTGAGATACACTGAGGGTATGGCCAACATGCAAAGTCAAGAGTTCTAAGAAATTTCTGACACATGCTTATAGAATTTTTTTGAACAAGAGCATGAGACATATGGATAACTCATGCAACATAGATGTGATGATAAAACTTCGTGATGCAGGAGGCATCAACAAAATCTTCATAGGGACTGGAAGAATAACCATTCAGAGGAGTAAACTCTAAGTAACGAGCTCAACTTCCTAAGGTCATGCTAAACCCAAACTTTGGATGAAAGTGGATTCAAAATTTTGTGCTCTCTTCAAAGGTGACACGACTGCTGCCGATATGAGATAATATTCTTTTCTTGCCCGTCTTTTTTTGTTTTTTCATAGGAAAAGAAATGCTATGATACAACAGAGGAAACGAGTGTCCTGAGTAAGCAACTAGTTCCAAATAGTGGAACATACCTATCCTCAATGGAAGGAAGTGCATGTGGGTTATGGACACTTGAGGGGATGTTTCCTCTTAGGGTACAGAGTGTCAAGTTGCAAAGGATATATAAAAGGTTCTACTTGGCTAGTGATGCAAATTTCTGTGGTAAGAGGATTATAACGAGAAAGCATGAACTGACAATAGGCTCAATAATGCAAGTAGAATGATGGGATGCAATTACAACTTAACTCCAAAGAATGTCCTTTTTCGTAGATTTAGTCCCCTGGGCCCAAAAAAGTATAAAATAATACCAAGGAGAACTCTTCTAGCCAATGGTGATTAGAATATTCCTTTTTCATAAGTAGTCTACTTAGTCTGAAAAAGGGTTAAACTTACACCAAATAAACTGCCTTTCAAATCCATTTAATGAGTGTGAAAGAGACAAGTTCACTCAACAATCTTTTCATTTTTTAGAGAGTCGGAAAAGAGCTTAACCAAGACTTGGGGGGAGTCCCATAGGTAATGGCCATAATGCTTGTGAGTAAGAATATGTGGTTTGAATGCAAAGTCATATCAGAACTATAAGGAATTCCCAGTCCTATGGAATAACTTCTGCATGGGCACCAAATGGCACAAAGGTTCTAACTATGACACCCATGTTTGGTAAGCCTCTACCACTTAATAACGACACTTCTAGTAGTAGTAAGAAGGTTATGTGTCACTAATAAATGGGTTCGTACCTAGGGTGTATGGATCACAGTCATGGGATGATGCAAGAGTGCAAGACGGAGTGAAAACCTATCCTGTATGCCGGTGAAAGAATATACCTACCGAAGGCATGAATGAGCGGTATGACGTTGGAAACTGCAAAAACATCCTGGATAAAACCACCAAAAACCAATTCTTTCCACTGCATTATTAGTCCATAAGGTAAACAATTAGCACAAACTATATGAAGTGGGTAACAAATTTCTACTAATAGTAAAAATAGACCATTTTACAATACCATTTGAGTTTTTTTACCCATAGTGCATTTTAGGTCATTTTCCCCATGATCTCCAAGTGTCAATTGTGGGAGCTACGATCAACATAATCAACAACCATCTGGACCAAGTAAGTGCCCATCCCATTTAATTCAATTTCAATGGTTTAAATTTCAATTTTAGGCCCCATTTTTTGAGTATTAGAGGGCGTAATGTGAAAATTAGGGCATACACGGGTGACAGTTCATCAGGTTGTACATACGACCCCATATATGTGGGAAAATTGAAGCCTACACACGTATATGGAGCCCTATACATGACTATTACCAAGTCAGCCCACGTACAAGTTCGTGATTAATATTTTTGGAAGGTTTTAACTAAAAAAATGGATTTTCCTCTGCAGCATGGTGATTGAATGGAGGGAGAGGGAGAATGAAGAGATAGATGCAACAATGGGAAGGGATACAAGGGCCCAAAAACATTTAAAAGATGTGGCCTTTATGAATTTTGGGCTCTTAAGGGAATGAGGGCTCAAGTGAGGTTACTCTAGTTGCGAGTAAACTACTGGGATACAAAGACAAAGTCCTTCAACCTCGATGGGAAACCATTGAGGATTGAAGTGGACGATATATACTTCATCACAATATTTTCTCACTGAGGCAGGGTAGTGAATCTCAAGGCTCGAGGGGCTGGGGGTGGTATGTTGGTTGTGGAGCCTGATTACTTTCCTAATTTAGAGGTCTTCTACTTTCATTCGTGTTTATACCCCATGAAGTATTTACACCCCAGAAGTATGTACACTCTTCCACGGGGGGAGTGCAGAGAGGGGGTACCCCCTCTGCGGGGTCCGGGGGGGCTATCCCCCCAGCTGGGGGGTCTGGGGGCAAGCGGGCCCCCGAAGGAAATATTGCCTTGTAAAAGTATATTGTAATTTCATTGTAAATCTAGACCGTTCATTATAAGGTCGCAGATCTAATGGTAGAAATTATGTTAGGGTTTTTTGCCCTAGAAGGCAACCCTCCGTTATGAGGGAAATGTATTGTGGCTATGGTTGATGGCGAGTATTGTATTCTGAGAGAGGAGACTGTGAGAGAAGGAATAGGAAGTTACAATGGGTTTTGCTGTAGGTTGTATCCCTTCATTTTGCTAGATAATAATAAAGGAAGGACCTGGCAATTTCTCTGGTGGACGTAGCCCACACTGGGTGAACCACGTAAATCTGTGTCTCTCTTGTATTATGTATCTTTTGTGTTTTGTTTCCGCATTTGTTTTATTTTATTTCTCTG
>JASDQU010099786.1:460301-473447 GCA_032191745.1 Picea mariana | reverse complement strand
TGACGATGCACCATGAAAAATTGTTGGAATGGGAAAGGTAAAAATAAAGCAACGCAATGGAAACCAATGGTTGTTGAAAGAGGTAAGACATGTTCTAGATTTAAGGAAAAATCTAATTTCAATAGGGTAGTTGGCAAGTGAAGGTTGTATATCCATATTTACAGATAAGACGTGGAAGGTCATCAAAGGATCATTGGTGATAGCAAAAGGAGAGAAGGTAGGTACATTGTATTTATGTACTGGTAATACTGACTCTTCTATCTCTTTAGCTTCTACAGGAGTGGATACAGCACTGTGGCAGCATAGGCTGGGACACATGAGTGAGAAGGGTATGCAGATACTTCACAAAATAAATTTGTTGCCAGATATTAAACAAATTGATTTGGACTTCTGTGAGCATTGTGTTTATGGAAAACAGAAGAGCGTCAGATTTCTCAGAGTAGGAAAAGAAAAGAAGAGTGAAAGGTTAGAGCTTGTGCATACAGATGTATAGGGACTAGCTTAGGTATCATCTCTTGGTGGCTCTCATTATTATATTACTTTTATTGATGATGCAACTAGAAAAACTTGGGTTTATTGCATTTGACAAAAATCTGATGTTTTTGATACTTTTAAGAAATGGAAAGCTTTGGTTGAGAATGAGACAGGAAAAAAGTTGAAGTGTCTCAGATTAGATAATGGAGGTGAATATTGCAGCAAGGAGTTTGATGATTACTATTCATACCATGGGATTCGTAGAGAGAAGACAGTTCCAAGAACACCACAAGAAAATGGTGTGTCAAAAAGGATGAATAGGACAATCATGGAGCGTGCAAGGAGTATGAGATTGCATGTTGGTTTGCCCTTACAGTTTTGGGAAGATGTTGTAGATATTGTTGTTTACTTAATAAATAGAGGACCTTCAAGCTCTTTGAATGGTAGAATTCTAGAGGAGGAATGGATAGTAAAAAAGGTAAACTATTCTTTTTTAAAAACTTTCGGTTGTGAAGCATTTATCCATATTGATAAAGAAAATAGAACAAAGCTTGAGGAAAAATCCAAGAAGTGTACCTTTATTGTATATGGTGTTAAGGATTTTGGTTATCACTTATGGGATTTTGAAAATAACAAAATCATTAGGAGTAGAGATGTCATATTCAATGAGAAGGTTATGTACAAAGATCAGTTGCAAGGAAAGAAACAGAAAAAAGAAAAACAAGAATACACAATGCTTGATGAGATCACTGAAAAATAAATTCCAAAGGAACCTAAAAATCAAAATGTACAACAACATGAGCGGCAGGTACCTCAAACACCTGCAAGTGTTGTTAGAATATCTACCAGGTTAAGTATACCCCCTGAATGATACTCTCCATTGTATTATTTATTGTTGACTGATTCTGGTGAACCAGAATGTTATGAAGAGGCGATGCAGGTAGACACCAAAAAGAAGTGGGAGCAAGGAATGAAAGAGGAAATGGATTCCTTGGCAAATAACCAAACTTGGGACTTGGTTCAGTTGCCTGCGGGAAAAAGAGCATTGCAGAATAAATGGGTTTACAAGTTGAAGGAAGAAGATGGAGGAAAAGTGATACAAGGCTAGACTTGTTGTAAAGGGGTTTGCACAAAAGAAAGGTATAGATTTTGATGAAATATTTTCTCCTATTGTTAAAATGACTTCAATTAGGACTATTTTAAGTCTTGTGGCAGTAGAAGATTTGCATCTTGAACAGTTAGATGTAAAAACAACTTTTCTCCATGGGGATTTGGAGGAAGAGATTTATATGCAGCAGCCACAGGGGTATGAGGTCAAAGGGAAGGATAATTTGGTATGCAGGTTGAAGAAGAGCTTATATGGCCTAAATCAAGCTCCAAGGCAGTGGTATCTGAAGTTTGATTGGTTTATGACAAAACAGGGTTATAGTAGATGTCATTCTGATCACCGTGTTTATTTTAAAAAGCTAGAAAATGGAAGATTTATTATCTTGCTATTGTATGTAGATGACATGCTTGTTGCAGGGTCTAATATGCAGGATATAAATGTGCTCAAGAAGAAATTAGCCAATTCATTTGAAATGAAGGATTTGGGTGCTGGAAAGAAAATCCTTGGTATGAGAATAACAAGAGACAGGAAAAATCGCAAACTGACATTGTCTCAGGGTGAGTACACAGAGAAGGTGTTGGAGAGGTTTAGAATGCTGAATGCAAAACCAGTTAGTACACCTTTGGCTAGCCATTTCAAATTAACTAAGGAAATGTGTCCCAAGACACAGGAGGAGATATAATACATGTCCAGGGTCCCTTATTCATCAACAGTTGGCAGCTTGATGTATGCAATGGTTTGCACAAGACCAGATATTGCACATGGAATGGGAGTTGTGAGCAGGTATATGAACAATCTAGGTAAAGAACATTGGGAGGCAGTAAAGTGGATTCTCAGGTATTTGAGAGGTACTGCTACTCATGCATTATGTTTTGGAGGTTCAGACACTTTTCTACAGGGATATGTTGATTCATATATGGCAGGTGATAAAGATAGCAGGAGGAGCACCACAGGGTATGTTTTTACTATAGGTGGAACAACAGTAAGTTGGATTTCGAAACTGCAAAAGGTTGTTTCACTTTCAACAACAGAGGTAGAGTATGTTGTTGCTACAAAGGCTAGTAAAGAGATGATTTGGTTACAAAGGTATATGGAGGAATTGGGAGAGAAGCAGGAGAATAACAGGTTGTACTGTGACAGTGAGAGTGCAATTCATCTTGCAAAGAACTTAGTCTTCCATTCAAAGACTAAGAATATACAGTTGAGGTACCACTTCATATGATCCACCTTGGAAGATGGAAATTTGAAGTTGGAAAAGATACACACTAGCCAGAATCTTGCAGACATGTTAACAAAGGGAGTAACCAGAGATAAACTGAGATCTTGCTCATTTTCAGTTGGTCTTCAAGAATGAAGATGAAGATGAGAAATTTGCCAGGTCCAATAAGGTTCAGAGTCCAGCATATACAACAACGGTGGAGTTGTTGAGATCAGTCTCCAAGTGGGAGATTGTTGGTTGTGGAGCTTGATTATCTTCTTGATTCAGAGGTCTTCTACTTTCAGCCGTGTTTATACCCCATGAAGTATTTACAACCCATAAGTATGTACACTCTTCTATGCGGGGGAGTACAGAGGGGGGGTACCCCCTCTGCGGGGTCTGGGGGGGCTATCCCCCCGGCTGGGGGGTCTAGGGGCAAGTGGGCTCCCAGCGGGGGTTTGGGGGTCAAGCCCCCAAAAGAAAAATTGCCCTGTAAAAGTATATTGTAATTTCATTGTAAATCTGGACCGTTCATTATAAGGTCGCAGATCTAACGGTATAAATTATGTTAGGGTTTTTTTCCCTATAAGGCAACCCTCTGTTATGAGGGAAATGTATTGAGGCTATGGTTGATGGCGAGTATTGTATTATGAGAGAGGATACTATGAGAGAAGGAAGAGGAAGTTACAACGGGTTTTGTTGTAGGTTGTATCCCTTCATTTTTCTAGATAATAATAAATGAAGGACCTAGCAATTTCTCTGGTGGACGTAGCCCACATTGGGTGAACCACGTAAATCTGTGTCTCTATTGTATTGTGTATATTCTTTGTTTTGTTTCTGCATTTGTTTTATTTTATTGCTCTGCGGTCCTGCTTTTCTAACATGGTATGATTATGAAAGAGTACATTTCCACCCACTGTGTTGCAGGCACAGATAAAGTAGGGAGCCAAATCCCAATCAGGGCGATCGAGAACCCGAGCTTAAAGTTCATCGTGCACCAGGCATCAAGGCCTCTCATGTTCTATGCAATGGAGTGTTTAAGACCCATTTTTTATGATTGGTGTACCTCATTGTTGGCTAACATGAAGAGTCAGTTGACGGATTGCAAACAAGGTAAAATGATAAACTTCAAATTTGCATCCATTCTTTGTTTTTCTTTGAGAGGGTTCTAGGATTGAGCCCTAGAGTAGAGATTATTCCACATGGACAATGTGATCCAACCATGTCACAGTGGACCGATGTGATGAGGCGTCTAGGAGGTGGTAGGGTGCCAACCCCCAACAATGATGAGTTCTTTTTTTGGTGGTGCCAACAAGTCATAGCCATTGACGATTACCCTTACAGTGGGATCAACTACAGAGGGGATCCAAAGATGCCTTTGCGACCAAGTTCCGCCTATGTTGATATTGGTAAGAAATGTTTTTATATATTTCATTTTTTTGTGGTTTTCAATAATAATAATAATAAAGCGCAAATATTTTTGTATGGTATCAAGTATTAATAATTGCATTGTTACACAGTTGTAGGTCCGCGACGACCAGAGGAATTCCCACGACATTGATGGAGGAGCTGAGGAGATGAGCACATGGGAGGAGATGCGACGAGAGTGTTGTAGAATGTGCAGGGGAACCTGTCTCGATTGACACACAAGATTCCTATGGTTCAATTAGAGGATTTTCTAGAGGCGATGCAACGACAGGTGGTGGGTGTTCCCCATGCATGGGTGTGACTCTTCTGACATCTCACAAATTACGTAGTGTGCTATCACCTGACTACAACTTCATGTGACTTTGAGATACACTGAGGGTATGGCCAACATGCAAAGTCAAGAGTTTTGATAAATGTACGACACATGCTTGTAGACTTCCTTTGAACAAGAGCACGAGACATATGGATAACTCATGCAATATAGACATGATGATAAAAATTCGTGATGTAGGAGGCATAAAAAAACTCTCCATAGGGACTTGAAGAATAACCAATCAGAGGAGTAAACTCTAAGTAACTAGCTCAACTTCCTAAGGTCATTCTAAACCCAAACTTTGGATGAAAGTGGACTCAAAAGTTTGTGCTCTGTTCAAAGGAGACACGACTGCTACCAATATGAGATAATATTATTTTCCCACCTGCCTTTTTTTTTTTTCATAGGAAAAGAAATGCTATGATACAGGAGAGGAAACAAGTGTCTTGAGTAAGAAACTAGTTCCAAACAATGGAATATACCTATCCTCAATGCAAGGAAGTGCATGCGGGTTATGGACACTCGAGGGGATGTTTCCTCTTAGGGTACAAGGTGTCAAGTTGCAAAGGATATATAAAAGGCTCTACTTGGCTAGTGATGCAAATTGTTGAGGTAAGAGGATTATAACGAGAAAGCATGAACTAATGATAGGCTCAATACTGAAATAAGGATGATGGTATGCGATTACAACTTAACTCCAAAGAATGTCCTTTTTCATAGATTTAGACCCCTAGGACCGAAAAAAGTATAAAATAATACCAAGGAGAATGCTTCTAGCCAATGGTGACTAGAGTATTAATTTTTCGTAAGTAGTCTACTTGGTCCGAAAAAGGGTTAAACTTACACCAAATAGACTTCCTTTCAAATCCATTTAACGAGTGTGAAAGAGACAAGTTCACTCGACAATCTTTTCATTTTTTAGAGAGTCAGAAAAGAACTTAACTAAGAATCGAGGGGAGTCCCATAGGTAACAGTCAGAATGTTTGTGAATAAGAATATGTGGTTCAAACGCAAAGTCATATCGGAACTATAAGGAAATCTTGGTCCTATGGAATAACTTCTGCATGGGCGCCAAATGGCACAAAGGTTCTAACTACGAAACACATGTTTGGTAAGCCTCTACCACTTAATAACGACACTTCTAGCAGTAGTAAGAAGTTTATGTGTCAGTAATAAATGGGTTCATACCTAGGGTGTATGGATCATGGTCATGGGATTATGCAAGAGTGCAAGACGGAGTGAAAACATATCCTGTATGTCGGTGAAAGAATATACCTACTGAAGGCATGAACGGGCAGTATGACGTTGGAAACTGCAAAAACATCCTGGATAAAACCACCAAAAACCAATTCTTTCCACTGCACTATTAGTCCATAAGGTAAACAATTAGCACAAACTATATGAAGTGGGTAAAAATTTTATACTAATAGTAAAAATAGACCATTTTACAATACCATTTGAGTTTTTTTACCCACATAGTGCATTTTAGGCCATTTTTTCCATGATCTTCAAGTGTCGATTGTGGGAGCTACAATCAACAGAATCAACAACCGTTTGGACCAAGTAAGTGCCCATCCCCTTTACTTCAATTTCAATGGTTTAAATTTCAATTTTAGGCCCCATTTTTTGAGTATTAGAGGGCATAATGTGGAAATTAGGGCATACACAGGTGTTAGTTCATCCGGTCATGTATACGACCCCATATATGTTGGAAAAATGAAGCCTGCACACATATATGGAGCCCTATATGTGAATGTTACCAAGTCATCCCGCGTACAAGTCCATGATTAATATTTTTGGAAGGTTTTAACTAAAAAAATGGCTTTTCCTCTGCAAGATGGTGATTGAATGGAGGGAGAGGAAGCATGAAGATATATATGTAGCAGTGAGAAGGGATGCAAGGGCCCAACAAACTTTAAAAATATGTAGCCTTTGTAAATTTTGGGTTCTCAAGGGAATGAGGGATCAAGTGAGGTTACTCTAGTTGTGAGTAAACTACTGGGATCCAGAGACAGAGTCCTTCAATCTCGATGGGAAACCATTGAGGATTAAAGTGGACGATATATACTTCATCACAATATTGTCTCACCGAGGCAAGGTCATGAATATCAAGGCTCAAGGGGATGGGGGTGGTATGACTATGGAGGAGTACATTTACACCCACTGTGTTGTACGCACAGATAAAGTAGGGAGCCAACTCCCAATCATGGCAATCGAGAACCTGAGCTTAAAGATCGTTGTGCTTGTACTTACACAGATTTCGAGGTCCGCCTCATTGCACCAGGTATCAAGGCCACTCATGTTCTATGCAGTGAAGTGTTTAATACCCATTGTTTATCACTGGTGTACCTCACTGCTGGCTAACATGAAGAGCTGGTTGACAGATTTCAAACAAGGGAAAATGAGAAACTTCAGATTTGCATCCATTATTTGTTTTTCTTTGAGAGGGTTCTAGGCCTGAGCCCTAGAGTAGAGATTATTCCACATGGATAGCGTGATCCATCCATGTCACAGTGGACCAATGTGATGAGGCGGCTAGGAGGTGGTAGGGTGCCAACCCCCTACAATGATGAGTTCTTTTTCTGGTGGCACTAATAGGTCATATCCATTGACGACTACCCTTACGAAGGAATCAGCTATAGAGGGGATCCAGACATCCCTTTGCGACTAGGTTCCACCTACGGTGATATTGGTAATAAATGTTTTTATATATTTGATTTTTTTTGTGTTTTTCAATAGAAATAAAAAAACACAAATATTTTTGTATGGTATCAAGTATTAACAATTGCATTGTTACACAAATTTAGGTCCGCGATGGCCAGATGGATTCCCACAACATTGATGGAGGAGCTGAGGAGATGAGCACATGGGAGGAGATGCGAAGAGAGTGTTGTAGAATGTGCAGGGGAACCTGTCTCGATTAACACACAAGATTCTTATGGTTCAAGTGGAGGATCTTCTAGAGGCGATGTAGCGGCAGGTGGTGGGTGTGACTCTTCTGACGTCTCACAAATTCCGTAGTGTGCTATCATGATACGCATCCAGTGCCACAGGCGTAGATTCCATGGTCATATTATATACCAACCATATATGTATTTTGAGGGTGTGAGTCCCATTTTGTACTATGACACCATATTTTTTTAAAGGATGAAATATAAAAAAAAATTGGTCTTCGGATTTAATTATATATGTTACAATGTGTACATGCATGAATGTGTTTTCTTTGCTTAGTTATGTGACAAATTCCAATCTAAAATATAATTAGCATATGCATAAGATACATGATTAGAACTTCTAGGTATGTGATTATAAGTATGAAAATCAAAGTATCGTTCCAAAAGTCGTACCCATAGGAATCGTCGAAGTAGAGTAGGGTCTTTCACACGGTAACTAACGTTTAACTTATATACGATTAACTGGGAGTCTAGTCGAGCCTCTAAAGACCAAACACCATGTGAAATGGCATCACATAATATCTCTATAACGACGCTATACTCAACCACATTATTTGTTGATGGCTCCAGACGAACAACACCTAAAGACACCAGTTGGCCCTCAGGTGAGTAAATGACCCAAGCGACAGAAGCCATGTTTCACGACAGAAGCCATGTTTCACGTATGACGACTGGACCCATCCATGAATCCTAAGTAAACTGAAGATTCCATTAACATCTTCCAAACAAGGGAAAAATTAATGAGCAAGACGATGACACAAAGGAAAAGATATATATATATACACTAAGATACACTAGTATGCAAAAGGTCATGCCCAAGATTTGAGGGCTTAAGCGTAATACATTTTAAGGTAGAGCCCATTTATGGGCTCATCCAACATATTCCCTTCATAATCTTCCAATTCATAGGCTCCTTTCTCTAAGACACGTCGCACGTTATAAGGACCATGCCACATGGGGTTGAACTTGCCTGCCCCCAACGGTTCTTTGGGTTGGTCATACAGGAGAACCAAGTCACCCTTAATGTACTGTCGGGGATAGATAGTCCTATCATACTAAACCTTAACACGTTGTTTATTCACTTTGATAGTCATAGAGGCATCTTGATGCTGCTCATCGAGACACTCTAAGTGTACGAGAGGTTCTTCAAGATTAGATGTGTCAGGTAAGAGCTCAATTGCCAACTTGAGGGAAGGGATTTCACATTCAATCGAAATAATCGAATCCATTCCCATAAAATGATTGAAGTCTTTATCGAGGTCTTGATATTCCCAAAGTGTGAGGTAAAGCATCATATGCCAGTCATATTTACTCTGGCTGACAGTTTTTTGCAAGATGGTCTTGAGAGATTTATTCACCGCCTCTACTTGTCCATTTGCCTAGGGATAGTAAGGGTAAGAATGACTGTGCTTAAACCCAAATTTTGATGCTAACTCTTTCATCATTTCATTCTGAAAGTGACTTCCATGATCAATGAAATTTTCTCTTGGGATTCCGAACCAGGCTATAATTTGGTTGAATAGGAAGAATGATGCAGTCTTACCATCAGATTTAATGGTAGGCATGGCCTCTACCCATTTAGTAAATTAATCCATGACCACAATAATATGTTGGTGCCCCCCACCCAAAGCTGGGTTAGAGTCCATCAAATCTACCCCCACTTGGTGAATAGACCGATGATAATGACTGGGTGAAGAGGAGCTGGGTGCGAGCGCATTTTCCGAGCGAAAACTTGGAAATGGTGACACTTCTTGACCGCTTCAACACAACCTTTAAAAATTGACGGCCAAAAATAACCCACTCGAAATATTTTTGGGTTGTCGCAAGCCCGGACAAATGACCACCACAAGCCCCACTGTGATATTCATTGAGAACAGACTCAACTTCCTCATGAGTCAAGCAACAATGTAAAATATTATCTATTCCTCGACGATACAAAGTGTCGCCGATGATAAAGTAGTTTTTAGCCTAATGACTTATACATTGTCGATCATATCTCGACAAATGTTGGGATAACTTCAAGGTTTGAAGATAAATTAGAGTGTCTTCATACTAGGAGTCTGAAGATGAGATAATGGAGATATGTTCATCTAGGAACGAATTGTCATGAAAAAATTCCTCATCTAGTCGAGGGAAGTCTGATATCAACTCGAAAAAAACTAGTGATTTCTTAGACTTCGCCGAAGAGAAATTGAGATCAATGTCTTGCAAAATAACAATCCACTTATTTTATTTCCCCTCTATGATACACCTGGTGAGAACGTATTGAAATGGATTGATATTTGTGACTACGGTAGTTTTGCAAAGTAATATATAATGTCGTAATCTTTGAACCACATGTACGACGACCAAGGCTAGTTTCTCTACGTGAGAGTATTTAAGTTAATGACCAACTAGTCTTTGACTGAGATAGTAGACAATGTGATCCTGGGGCTCATCGTCCTCCTGAACCAAAACCATACCAACCGTCCCTTTGGACACGACGATATAAATCAAATAGTCTCTACTATAATATGGAGGCTTCAACAGAGGTTCCGATACCAAAGATTTTTTAAGAGCATCGAAGGATTCTTCGGCTCACTCATCCCATATAAACGGAGTATCCTTCTTCAAAAGATGCATGAAACCCTTAGTTAAATTGGCATAGTTCACTATGAACCTACGCATGAAATTAGCCTTCTTCTATAAACCTTGAAGTTGTCGAATGTTGTGCGGGGGAGGCAATCAAAGTATTGCCTCAACCTTCATAAGATCTACCATGATTCTGTGCTCAGACACTAAGAATCCTAAAAGACGTCCAGACCTAACACATAAGATGCACTTGTGAGGGTTCAATTGAATGCGATAGTAACAACATCTTTCAAATACTAATCGAAGGTGCGTGGAGTGATCTACTCTCTTGCGAGAGTGAGCAACAAGATCATCAAGGTAAGCTTTGACAATATGCTTGAGATTGTGAAAAGCAAATGTCATGGCATGTTGGAAGGTTGCTCCGACGTTTTTAAGGCCGAAAGGCATTTTCCGGTATGCAAAAGTACCCCAAGGATAAATAAACTTCATCTTATGTTGATCCTCGTGTTTGATTTGAATTTTACTATACCCTGAAAATCCGTCCATAAAAGAAAATACACCGTTTCCCGCACACTCATCAAAAATATGGTCAATGAAAGGCGTCGAGAAGTTATTTTTAGGACAAGCCTTGTTCAGGTCTCAAAAATCCATACGTACGAGGATGGTTCCTTATTTTTTATTGACGAGAACGGGGTTGGACACCCATTCAGTCAAGGGAACCAACATTAAGTAGCTTCTCTACCTCTACATTAATAGCAGGGGCCTTCCTAGGATTAAAATCTCTAAGACGTTGTCGAACAAGTCTAACATCTGGGTAGGTCTTAATCTCATGCTCGACGATGCTCGGTTCGATCCCTGGCATATCTTCATATGACCAAGCAAATACATCACAAAATTATTTGAAGATATTGGTGTAGATATGAATTTCTTCAGGCGAACAATCCGCACCGATATATATGTTCTCAATTTTTCCAGGAATTCGAGAGATGTCAATCGTGACGATAGGAGAAATTTTTTCCATGTTTCCTTCAACACAAATACCATGTGTATCTAATGGAACCACAACGTGATCGACCATCTCACTCAAGGTAGATATAAAGTCATGTTATTCAATCCTAACAAGCTCTGGGAGGAAATAGGAGCGATGCTGCATATCGTCCCAAGGCCTATCAGGACCATACATGGCCTCTAGGATGGCATCATTCGAGGGTAAGGTATCACCGAGGCAATCATGCAAACAAGAATATCGGATGGCCCATACAGGCTCTAGAAAAGGATCCACCTCGTCCGTCCATGAGGAGAAAGGATCTGGGTCAGCAATAGCGTCAAGAATAAACTAATACATAACTTTTGTCGATGACAGTGGCATTGCCATCCCAATGTGTGACTGACCTTCGTGCGACATAGTCGGGGAAGATAGGGTCCAAGGGTTGTTGAAATATGAAGTACGAAAAGGAGCATACCTCATCGATGAGGAAGAATCATTGGAAATGGCATGAATATGGTGAATTGGTGCCACAAAATCAAAGCTACCCATGAGAGAGGAATACATTCCGACACCAATATTCTCAGTTTCCTGTTGAGAATTGTCGATCGCAAGGACCGAAGGTCTAACTTATGCATTAGGAATAGCGTGCACAAAGGACAATTGATCAATCATCATTATTTTCCCTTCGTGAGGAAAACATAAAGTGCGGAAAACGGATGACACGACTGTTGTCATAGCATAAGTCCAATTACGCCCTAGTAGTAAATTATAGTCAAGGGGCACATCAACCACCTCGACATCAAACTCCACTGTCTTTCCACCTAACCGGACCGAAAAAGTGGGAAGAATTCCATGGGATCGAAATGAACGCCCATCAAATGCTGTCAACATAGTCATAGATTGGAATAGAGTCGGAGAGCCAATGCCTTTTCAACAGGTTAGGGACATCACACACGTCACAACACCTTCATCGATTAGAGTGTGTTTGATGGTAATTTTCATGTAATCCACATGGATTTGAAAGGCCATATGGTAAGGCAATCCAGGCTTAACATTTTTGACGTCAAACTTAATAAACTTCGATCCACATGGGTCTAGAGCTCCTAAAGTAGATAACAAGGCATTCCTATGTGAAGGGCACGTCTGGAACACCTCCAAAGCCAACATCACACAAGGGTTTTGATCCAGATCCTCGACAATCGAATAGTTCTTGGCAGCTCTGGCATTAGGATTGTAGGTATTGAACCCCCGACCTCCTTGAAACCAAAACAACAACTTAGCATTAGGCCAATGGCCATTTGTTTGTAATAGATTAGATTAAACCGTATTTGAACTTGAAATGTTATCCATTGGTTTAAAATTGGGTGTCGGCAGGGGTCGACCTTGCAACCTCCCTGCCAATAGTCCAGCAGCTTAACCAACATGCCAACCATTGGTTTTATTTGGTGAAACCATAATATATAATTTAAACTGTAATATTTGCGTATCCCACAAAATCCCAATGGGTGGAGGTTCAACCCCTCGACCTCCTTGCATATAACCAGGCACATTTACCATTAGGTGAGGGTCATGATATTTGAAAGGATTGGCTGAGAATTTGTATATATAGAAATGTCTTTCCTATGTAATTTGAAGAAGAGAGGTTTTGAGGCCATTTCTTGGTAGCCCAAGAGTAGATAGTGGTTTTTCTGGAAAGCCACTATTGTTGTAGYAGACCTGAAGACAAGTTTGGTTGCAGGTTGGAGCCCAAATTGATGTAATTAATCATTTGAGATTTTAATGGATCGGTTGCTCATTGGAAGCAAACCCAGAGATGTATCCCAAAATGGGTGAACTCTGTTATCAACTTGTGTCTATTTGTCTTTGTTATTGCTCTTCATTTCTTAAATTTATGTCTTTCAAGCATTCATTGAATCTTAATATTTAAGTTAATACACTTCACACTTAACATCAGTTTTGCAAATCAATCAGTAATTTCATACCAACTTTTCATTTGGAAATATAAGTTTGAAGGTGTTCAAGCTTTCTCTCAAAGGTTGAGTGAAATTATCTTATATCCCTTCAATGGTGGAAAAAAGCGACTCAAGGCTTAGTTGGTCTCTATTCTGGCAC
>JASDQU010099786.1:437256-460281 GCA_032191745.1 Picea mariana | reverse complement strand
AGACCTGAAGACAAGTTTGGTTGCAGGTTGGAGCCCAAATTGATGTAATTAATCATTTGAGATTTTAATGGATCGGTTGCTCATTGGAAGCAAACCCAGAGATGTATCCCAAAATGGGTGAACTCTGTTATCAACTTGTGTCTATTTGTCTTTGTTATTGCTCTTCATTTCTTAAATTTATGTCTTTCAAGCATTCATTGAATCTTAATATTTAAGTTAATACACTTCACACTTAACATCAGTTTTGCAAATCAATCAGTAATTTCATACCAACTTTTCATTTGGAAATATAAGTTTGAAGGTGTTCAAGCTTTCTCTCAAAGGTTGAGTGAAATTATCTTATATCCCTTCAATGGTGGAAAAAAGCGACTCAAGGCTTAGTTGGTCTCTATTCTGGCACATATGGAGAGTGAATAAGTAACCAGTGATCTTCATAAATAAGAAAGTATGGCCTTTCAAAAGCTTCACAAGGTGCTTAGGGCTGAAGAGGAAATGTGGTGGCTCAAATCATGAAGTCTTTGGATAAAACCCAGTGACATAAATACAACATTATTTCATAGACAAGCTAAGGCAAGAACAATAAAAAATAATGTTAAGGAGATATCCATGGTGGATGGATCGAGAATAAGTGATTTTTTTACAATAAAAGATGTGGCCAAGACTTATTTTGAAAACTCATATTTTGAGCAAGAAGTGGTTGATCTTGAAGTTACTGAAACCATATTGGAAAATATTCCAATGATCATTACCCCATTACCCCATAGGAGAATGCGGAGTTGCTAAAAACAACCAAGGAATTTGTTGCAGGAGAACACTTGACTCCAGAAATCATTCACATGGAGAACACCAAGGGGGTCTCTTGAATTTACTAAAGGGAGTTGGTTCCCTAACTAATTATTGTATTTTCAACCAAAAAATCGAGTGTGTTCTCAAAAGATGAGTTGGTTCTCTAATTAATTGATTAAATTGAGTATGTGAGGATATGGTTTAATCGAGTCTTTTTGGATAGACCTCGAGAGATTTTAGGATCCTAGAGGATTTTTTGGATCTGAGAGGTAAACCTCGAGAGATTTTAGGATCCTAGAGGGATTTTTTTGGATATGAGAGGTAATTAAAGAATTTGTTGAGGATTTTGAGGAGTAAAATGAGGATCTGAACCGATTAACAATTTTAGACTATTAGTATAAATGTAATCCTACGAGCATTAACAGAGAGTTGGCCAGGAAAAGTAATATTAGGCCAAAGAAGGTTGGTCGATTGACCACACATACAAAGAAATAGATCAAGATTTGCAAGTTGTGTATGTACAGTTTCATTTGATAAATGAAAAGGAAAAGTTTTTGCCATCTATTGTGTTGATAATGTTATATTTGAATGTTTGAATGCATGGAATTTGTGTAATAATCAAAGAATGGTAAGCTCCAGTGATGTATCAGTTTTATACTTTATTTGTAGCAATTGGGTATGAACATTATCCCCAGATAATCCTCCAGCAATCGTGTGTGAATTTCCTTCTTGTTTTCCAGTGATCAGGTATAAATATCAATGCCCATAATGTTGAGACGTTGGCAGGCACTCTTGTGAAGCATTGACAGTTAATTCAATCTATTGCAGGAAGAGAATCGAATGGCCAAAAGAGGTGTGCCCAACTCTCCATTCATTATTGTAGAGTGTGAGTCTATACGATTCATTGGATCCAAGCGAGATGAGGAGGATCGACTAGAGGAATCAATATGTTGAAAGTTTACTACATGTCATTGTTGAAGGAGGGCGTTGAAGCAGATTGAGGTGCTCTGCATCATGTAATTTGGTTCCTATCAAAGGGTTAGAACATTGTTTATGAAAACTTATGTGAGGGGATTTTTGTCTCATGTTTAAATTTATTAGATGCGTAGGGATCGGCCAGATCACATTCAATTAGGATGTTATTCAATATTGCAAGGGGGAAGCGATCCACCAGATGGTGTGTGTGACTCTAATTATAGTGGAGATCAGATATTCTGTTGTATTTGGGTTTTTGTGTTAAATGATAACTAGACTGATGAAGGAATCAATCCTCCTTATGATGATCATTGTTTGTTAATGCATAAGTCTGAATTTATGAGGTACTGTGATTATTAATGATCAAATGCGTTGAACGAACTGCTAAAACTCATCAATTAGATCTTGTTACAGTTCTGTTGACTTAGAGTAATACTCAGACTTCTTATCCTTTATTTCCTGTGCATATCTAACGCCTCGCTGATTCTATCCTTTGAAACTCATGAGGGTTTGGGTGTCATATTTATGAGAACTGGGAGATTGATCTTTGAAGAACTTCCTCTGGCTTAAAAAGAAAGGCTAAATGGGTAAAATTCAAGGTAAGTTTTTAAGAAGGGTTCAATGGCCTTGCATTAGAATCATAAATATTAAAATAAATTTGGGGTCTATCCCTTAACAAAACTCTAAGCCCAGACAATTTTACCATACACTTCTACAGAGCCTATTGGAGTTTAATTAAAACAGATTTAAGAGCACGCCACAATTTGTGCAAAAATCATGCAAGGTGGGGGGAAACACAAACTCCTCATTTGTGGTGTTCATTCCAAAAGAAGGAAATCCTTTTCATTCTCTATATTTTGACCAATTTCCTTATGTAACTCCTCTTACAATTTCATGACAAATATTATGGAAAACAAGTTGAAACAAATTCTTCCCAAAATCATCTCCAACAATCAATGTGGTTTTATGCAAAGGCATCAGATAGTGGAGAATATCATAATGGTTCAAGAAGCTATACACTCAAGAAAGGAGAAAAAAGATAAATATGAGAACAATAATCAAAATCAACATGGTCAATTCTTTTGACAGGGTAAGGCATTCATTTTTATTTAATGTTCTTTCTAAATTTGGATTTTGTCCTTATTTTATGAAATGAGTGTCATTGTGCATCAACACCCCTTGGATCACACCTTTGGTAAATGGAAGACCTACATCTTTCTTTTGAGGAAGTCATGGTTTGAGAAAAGGTGACGCGAACCGCCACCTCTGCCTCAACAAAGTCTCTGCGCGACCTCCCGGTCTTAAGGATCGTTCAGTTTTTTTTATGAGCCGAAGTGGCTCCTTTTGACTCCATGTTGGAATCTCCTTTCAATCGATCCACAGGTCCTTTCGGAAGCTCCCCTGTGTGAACATCACTAGGCGCGAGCTCCACCTTTCCCAAGAGACCACAGCGCTATGACCAAGGCCCAATTCCAAAGGCGCTTGTCGCAACTCGCAATCTCGCGAGTTCGCGAGTCGAAACTCCTGACTCTTCCTTCCCAATCTCGTGATACCCGAAATCACGATACAAGTATAACTCCTTCTCTATCAGCGCCCTCCACACATGACCACCAGCTAGGCTTAATGCTAGCACCTCTCACTACTTGCCCTTCGTGAGTTTCAACGTCGAGCTCCTATGCTCTTATCTCATGAATCCCCAAGACACGAGAAGTCAACGGAGTGTTGACCCCTTTCTCCTGTGGCACATATCCACCTGTCAACCACGCAGGCCCCACCTTGTGGTTCTTCCACATTTCCACACTCGTGCCTCGGCTCTCGGCACTTCATGAATTCTGCAGTCAAGACGAGTCCCTCTCAACCTCCAAACCTCTTAATGCGTGATACGCACGATGAGGCTCTAATCCAACAATCCTTCGTGACCTGGATCCAACGACTGTCTCTGCTCCTCGCAACTTCACAACTTCATGACTTGGAGCACCCAACCTTTGGGCTCTCACCTTGCGAACCTCCAAGTTCGTGAGATCCTTTGATCTCTGCCACCTGTCCTCCTCAGTCGGATGGCTCTGATCTTCTTGCGACTTCTCTACTCACGAAGTCAAGAGACTTCCTCCTCTGACTCCCGATGTTCGAATCCCCGATAGAGAGGATCTCGCGACACGCATCCGCTCTCAGACAAACAGCTCAGATTTCCTCAGGACTTCGCTACTCACGAAGTCAAGATGCTCACCTCTATGAGTCACAGTGCCCGAATCTCTGAAACGGATGATTCTGCGACACGCATCCTCTCGCAGATGGACGGTTCAGATCTAATCTCGCCTTTTCGCGATTTCTGACGCCAAGTGCCCAGACTCTCATCCTCCAGATCCCCAAACATTTGAGCGTCGATATCCCGATACGAACTCCTTCTCGGGACTTTCGCTTTTGCTGCTCTTCACGTGAGGTTTAAACCTCATGCAACACTCGACAGATCCAACAGTTGTCGACTATTTAGACCAAGATCTGACAGCTCAGACCACCTTTCCTATGCTGCCTGGACACGAGTCCACAGTCCAGATTCTCTTGGTTGATCCGACGGTAGCTGTTGCTCCTCTCGAGCTTTGGCGCTTTCTTCCCAGACTTGGAAGAATTTCAAATGCTCAAAGGCCTCGACCTTTGTTCTCCTTTGCCTGCGAACTCTACAACTTGAGTCCCACCTGTGCGTATAAGAACGTTGCTTCTTCTAAGCTTTGCTCTCGAATCCTCAATGGATTCCATGACTTCTGCGCCTCTACAGAGTCTTTGCACACAAAGTGCTATCTCTTCTGAGCTTCTCAAATACTCAGACCCCTAAGGGATTTTATCCTTTTTCCCTTTCTCCTGTAGATGGAGAATTTGGATGCCCTCCTAGCTATCTCCTGCTCAAGCAACCTCTTGCTGAGTGTTTCAGGGTGTTCAGCAACCCTACGAAGATCCCTCAATGGATTCTTCCTTCAACTACAGAACTCAAAGAGTTCTCTTCCTATGCCTGTCTGCACATCTACTCAATGCCCACCTGGCAAAGTATCTTCTTACAGAACATTCAGCAGTTATGTCCTCTCCTATGCACCCTATGCACCTGCTCAATGCCCTCTTGGCAGAGCTGTACAGAACTCCTCAGAGCTTCTATCTCCTTCTGAACTCACAGCAAAGTTCTTTTGTGCACTCTTTGCACTTGCCTAATGCCCTCCTGGTAGAGCTGTACATAACTCCTCAGAGATTTTGTCTGCAACTGTGTCTCGCTACACAGCCTTGCCTCCTGAGGTGTTCAGCAACCTCCAAGGTCTTTTTCTGAGTTGATGATTTCAGCTGGTGTGCCCACTTGGCACATCTTTGTCTGAATCCGCAGAATTCAGAATTGCTTCTGTGCACTGGTATTTAGAGACCGTAGTACTCTGTCACGCCCCCCTGGCATGAAACCACAAAGAACCTTAACCTGAAATCAAAACAACTCCTGCAAATGCACAATCACAACATACATTCACACTATATAAAGAACACTCACAAACATTCATTCAACACATAATACATGCAGGAAAAATTGCTTCTGTTTTGTATTAATGGAAAGTGCCTGTTTTTACAAGGTGTTCCTGAGCTCAGACTTTAATAGAGTCTTGGCTCCTTCTCTTTGCACACTCACTCTCTCTTGTGCATGCTCTCTTCTCTTACACTTTCCTATTACAAAATGAGATCGAAATTGATCTTTAACATGAGGGGGCTCTTAGAGATCTTCCCTCCAAACTCACCTACTCTATTCAATGGCATTGAATGGGTTGTCTAGTCCGCAAATCGGATCTAGATCTCAGCCTTCAAACATTAAAGGCCTACCTACTTCTACGCCTATGCAAATCACAGCCTCATGGATCAACAGCCTAAAACATTTAATTACATTCATATTTGAATTTGAAAATGAGGGTTGTGCCTCTCTTCAGCCTTGAATGCACGTGCTAACGTGGTTGGTTGGCTGGCTTGCTGATGTGGAGAGATGCTCCTGCATCAAAAGGTTATCCTCTCTCCTCATTATTATATATCATTATGGAAGATTCTTTGAGTCAAAGACTATAGGGTGAAAGAATATCTATAAATCTCTCAGGAATTAAATAGTCAAGGGTGTTAAATGTTTGAATCATTCTCAATTTGATAATGACACCCTTTTCTTTGCAGATCATCTACCATTATCATTGAGAGATTCAAACAAGTCCTAGATCTTTCTATCAATGCCTCAAGAGGCAAGGTTAACAACCAAAAAAGCCATATTTCTTGATGGAATTTAAGTTCACATATTCTTCATTCCATCTCCCAAATTCTACAGTTTCCTTGCCAAGAAACTTGGACTACATTCAAATATTTGGGAATGTGTTTATCTCTAAGAAACCCATCATCCCAGTCCTGACAAAACATAATTGGGACAATTAAATCCAAATTCTACAATGGGTATCTCGACGGTTTAATCCTGCAAGATGAATTGTTTTAATAAAAGTAGTTCTCATAGCTCTCTCTCGAATTTCCAGTGCTCTACAAAATTATCCCCTATGGGAATTATGCAAAATTTTGCTTAAGAAATCGGGAAATTTCTATGGCATGGAGGGAAATTGAATACCAGAAAGTTTCACCTAGTGCATTGGAAAACATTTAAATCCCCCCAAAAAAGAGGCAAATTAGGGATTATAGATCCATCTCTTTTGAACTTAGCAATGGGCACTAAACTCATCTGGAGATTAGTAACTAGTAGGTTAGAATGGTGGGAAAACGTTATGTGGAAGAAGTATCTCAAAGGAAGACGAAAAAGATGCATAGAAGACTTATCCCTCTGAAAACTTGGATGGAAAGTCAGAATCTAAATACTATGTTTGATATCTTGTTATGGTATGAGAGCTCTATTAGTTGGAACGGTTTGTCACTTGGATCACCTCCTTTTCATTTTATCTCCCTAACTTCATACCTCCTCACATCTCTCAAGGGTTACGGTCATGGGGTTTAAACACTCTGGATTGAAGGGGCTTGGGTGCCTTGAAGAACATGGTAAAAGATGGTAATCTTCATGAACTCCTATCTCTTCCCCTCCCCCAACATTCACTTGTTTGGCTTTAGCTCTAGCATGGTGATAGCCTTCCCAAAATTAATATATTTTTTTAGATCATGGTCCATGGTAAACTTATGACAACAAAATATCTCCAGAAAAGGGGAATCAAAGTTTCTCCATTGTGTGTTTTATGTCTTTCTAAAAAGAAATTTGTTATCACCTAAACTAGCACCCTAGGGGAAAGTGAAACCATAGGTGCTAACTTGGGGCAACAAGGTGGTAATTGCACAATTGTCACCTTAGTACAATATCCCCTTCACTTTAGGCCAGCTCCCAAAGGCTAAAGGAGGTATTCCTATATACTAGTGATATATTTAAAGTAAACCTCTTTAGTGAATTATGACCATGGAAGCTTTTGATTTACTTCAATGAATACACAATATATATGAAAATGTAAAGTAAGAGGATTCCAAAAAGTGATGAAATGATTCCAAGACAACAAGTTAAGACCAATAGCATAAATCACCTATTATCCACTTAAGTAAGAGGGCTAGGAGCTAGTGGATGTGTGTGCCCAAATTGATGTAAAAGATAAATAATAAGACAACTTCAGATTTTCATTTATTTGATTATCACTCTAACAAATGAAACTTCAATAGTTTAATTGAACATGAACCACTTTAAGCTACTTTAGGGCACAATGTGGGCCAATAATAACCACCTCTCAAAATCTCGTGAGTAGTGGTTCTTGCCACATGATGTCCACCAAATAGCCCCATATGAAACTCATCCATTAACTTCTTAGATTCTTCAAGCTCTATGCATATGAGGATTAATTCCTTGGGATTCCTCCCTCCAAGGCCTTGGTTAATGAAACAAAACTTAGAGGCCTTTAGTATTAATGCTCTTATTTTATGATTTGGAAGGTGATTTGGGCTTGTAAGGCTCTTAAGATAGTAAATGATAATATCATACTAATCATGTTGTTCCAAATCTTCTAACACCACAGAAATCATAGGATAAGGTTCTTCCTTCATTCCAAGAGCTACTTCATTTCCTTCAACCATCATATGGGATAACCCTTGGCACTTAACTAGCTTGGTAAGCCCAATCTCCAAATTGTACTCCTGAATCTTGGCCATCCATTTTCCTCTAACTCCTAAGCAATATTGTTGAGCCAATATAACTTTTAACAATGAATTAGGAACATACAAAATTATCCATAAATATCCCACATATGTCCTGAAATGATTCAATGACTTGGCTAGGGCATAGGCTTGTTTTTCCATGATGTAATACTTTATCTAGACATATTTGATAGTCTTACTCGTGAAAGCTATGGGTTGCTTTTCACCTTGATCATTTTTCTGAAGAAAAACACTTGCAATGGTGTCCTTTGAAGCGAAAGAGAAAAATTGGAAATCTTTCGAATAATCTAGACTTACTAGCATGGGAGATTTCACAATTGCTTCTTTGATGGACTCAAAGGTTGAATTCCATTATTCACCCCATTTCAAATATGCATCCTTCTTAAGAAACTTGGATATAGGCTCGGTTATTTCGACAAAATTTGGGACAAATATTCAGATAAATTTGATTTTGTTGAAAAACAATTGAAGTGCTTTATGGTTTTGGGGTAAAGGGATTGGTTTAATACCTTAAATATTTTCTAAGTGGGTCAACCTTTACCCTATCCTTTGAAACTATGTGTGCAAGAAACTTTCCTTCAAGAACCCCAAATATCAACTTCTTTGGGTTCAACGATATTCCATACTTGTGACATCTCCCAAACACTTCGTTAAGATGTCCAATGTGAGAGTTTTTTTCCTTCAAAAACATAATGAGATCATCTTGGTATATCTCAATTATCTTTACCATAAGATATCTAAATTCATAATCCATGGCTCTTTGAAAAGTAGCACCTATGTTGAGTAAACCAAAAGGCATTCTTAAGAATTCAAATGTGCCCCAAGGTGTGGTAAATGAAGTCTTATGTCGATCATCTTCATTTACCCACACTTGATTATAACCTAAAAATCCATCCAAAAATGACATCATTGTCGATCTTGTGATTCTTTTCAATAAATGATCCATGTTAGGAAATGGATAATTATCCCCTTTTCAGATTATACATCTAGTTTCCTAAAATCAACACAAAGTTTAATCTCACATATTTTCTTTCTGACCACTACAATTTTGGATACCCAAGTTGAATGCCTTGTAGATGCAATAATTTTAGCTTCAAGAAACTTTTGCAAATCTTTCTAAATAAGGAGAGCCAATTTGGATTTATCTGTCTCAACATTTGTTGATATGATTCGGCATCCTCCTTCAAGGGTATCATATGTTGAATTGTGTCACCCTTGTAATATTTCAAGTCATTATATGACCCAAGCAAGGACATCCCTATATTCTCTGATCAAATTTTCAATCTCTTTCCTTTCTTGCTTGAAATTCCTTTGCCAATTTTCACAATTTTAGGACCATCACAGGATCCAATGTTGATTTCCATGTACTCATGTAGCTTAATCATTTCTTTCTTTTCCTTTTGCATGTCATGCATGTCAAACCTCTTCTCTAAAGGGACAAGGCCAGTATGAATCTTATTATCTTTTAATTGATCTTGGTACTCTACTCCTTCTCTCTAATCAATCTCATTCTCAAAAAACTCTTGAACAATTTTTATGTATCTTATAATTTGGGCATCATCATCAAAAACTTGTCAATGCTCAACATTGTCAGGATTGGACAGTCTAAAGATAATCTCTAACTTTCCCCCTTCCAATAAATCTTGGCAAGGTTGTATATTTGAAGAGACAACTGCCAAAACGTCACCTTTCTCGTTAAATATTATTGGTTCAGCTTCTAAGGATGGTGCATGAAATGATTCCATGGCATCCCACATAGCATTCTTATACCTTTTCAATCTATCATTTTTGCATGCAAACTAAGTCTTCACTTGTAGGATTACCAAATTATATTCACCTTGGATTTTCAAAATTCTAAACCATATCCTTATCCACATTTAATCCAAGCAAGAGAGATTTATACTCAACCGAATTGTTCCTTGCTTCAAATTATAAGAGAAAGGCATGACACAAAGTGTCACCATGAGGGGACATAAAAACAATCCCTGCACCAGCCCCATTCTAGACTTAACTCCATCAAATTTCATCTTCCAAGCAATATTGACATCTTCTTGGGGAGCTACTTCAATTGCTAATGCAGTATAAGATTCTAAGTCTTTATTATAGCAAACCAATTCATTCATAAGATCTTGAGGGTCCTCTAGATGATACCTCCTCATTTTCTCATGGTACAAAGTCACAAAGGTATTTTCGTAAGTAGGAATGGTTGCATAAGATAGGTCCATTTGAATACTACCTCCTAGATCGATGACCCATTTATGAGATAAGAGCATTCCCTATGCATCCAAAACAATTGTAACAACTACATTTGTTAACAATGAGATTTTTGGGTATATAGCTAATATAACATGGAGATCCTTGATTAGGCCACATACTTTAACGTCTCTAGAGCCCATTGTGCATATATTTCTATAAGGACTTGTGGTCTCCAATCCCAATTGATTCATTATTGTGAGTCCATTACACATATATTTCTATAAGATCTTATGGTCTTCAATCCCAATTGATTAATTACTATGAGTGACATCACATTGGTTGAGGCTCTAGAGTCTAGCATACAATTATGCAAGAGCAAGTCATTTACTAATAATTATATGAAAAGGGTTGATGACTTGCATTTCTTCTTCCTTCCTAATTCATGGATTGGATAACAACAAGAGCATATTCATTATCATCCACAACTTGGTTTGGTTGATTAATCAGTTCAAGCCCCAAAGTTTATTTTATCTAACTTCTTGCAGAAGGAATATTTGCTAATTCAATTATGGGAATATGCATTTTAGAATTATCCAACGAGCTTGTTACATCCAACTTCAACTTGAAAGGATTACTTGTTGAAGGATCACATTGGGGCACCCTGACACTTGGTCCTATAGGTTGAGTATCTTTCTCAAGGAGATTCGCAGGACCTTGTTGATCTCCTTGAAGAGGGATGCATTTTCTTCTTTGGTAGGTCAAACCTTTATACCAATTAGCCCACATCTTTTGGATTTCTTTTATAGATGACTTTTCACCAAATATTCTAATTGCTCTTTCTACCTCTATGGAATTGTCCTTAACTTGTTGCACATTTTCTTGGGATAAAGTGAATTTATTCCTACCCTCAAATAGGTTGTTGCAAGAATCTGGATAGTTCTCACCATCCTGCACACTTGCTTTAACCATCTCTATATACAAATAACAATTATTTTCTTCATAGAAACTTTCATAAGTTCAACAATAATGAGTGGATTCATGGTCAAACATGTTGGTTGGTTCCAATGTTGCAGGAGTATTTGATTTTAAGGAGGGCCCTGATACCCATTCCCAAGAGGAAACATGTTCTGTTGTTGATTTATTTCCACTTGCACAATCCTATTTTGTAAGGCACACGTCGTTTGCAAGAAATTCATTTCCAATCTCTTCATTCCTTCAAGGATGGCGATGAAAGGATCAGGGGATTGCTTAATAGTATGGATGTTTCTAGGCTTAGGATCAACTCTTGCTCTAAGAAGGTCTAGGAGATATGGCTTCCCCAATAATACCCAATTATCATCTGCGCTCTTAGCTTTTCTTTTATCATATGTCAAATCAGTGGGCTTGGCTTCAATGAGAAAGAAACTAAACTTACCATGGAAAGAGTTCAAATAGTACAACATGATAGTAGCTAGAGTAGGTTGATGGGTTTGAGGAATGTCTTGAATAATTTTATCAAATATAAGATTGAACTCATCCATAGTTGCATTTCATCCCTCTTCATATTAGTTAAATCATTCAAAAGAAACCTACTATCCCTTCTTTCCAAACATCTATCAAAGAAATCATCTTTGGAAGCATTAAGAGAGTTAGTAATGTTACTAGGCAATCCAAGAAACCATTTTCTAGCATCTTTTTTCAATGATAAAGAAAATCATTCATAAATAAAACAAGATTTCCATATTATACATCTAGGTTCCTCAAATCAACACAAAGTATAACCTCACTCGTTTTCTTTCTAACCACTACAAGGTTGGATACCCAAGTTGAATGCCTTGTAGGTGCAATAATTTTATCTTCAAGCAACTTTTGCAACTCTTTCTGAATAAGCAGAGTCAACTTTGGATTTATCTGTCTCAAATTCTATCAAAATGGTTTGGAATCCTCCTTCAAGGGTATAATGTGTTGAATTATGTCACCCTTGTAAGATTTCAAGTCATCATATGACCAAGCAAGACATATTTGTATTCTCTGATCAAATTTTCAATCTCTTTCCTTTATTGCTTGAAATTTCTTTACCGATTTTCACAATTTTGGGACTATTAGGGGATCCAATGTTGATTTCGATGTACTCATCGGGCTTAATCATTTCTTTGTTTTCCTTGTACATGTCATTCATATCAAACACCTTCTCTAAAGGAACAAGGCCATGAGGAATATTATTATATTTCATTTTCTCTTGGTACTCTACTCCTTCTTCTCTCCAATCAATATCATTCCCATAAAACTCCTTAAGATTGTTTATGAATCTTATAATTTGGGCATCATCATCAAAAACTTGCTAATGCTCAACATAATCTCTAAATATAATCTCTAACTTTCCCCCTTCCAATAAATCTTGGCAAGGTTGGAGAGTTGAAGTGGCAACTGCCAAAACATCATCTTTCTTGTAAAACATTATCGGTTCAACTTCTAGGGACAACGCATTGAATGATTCAATGGTGTCCCACACAACATTCTTATACCTTCTTAGTCTATCATTTTTGCACACAAACTGAGTCTTCACTTGTGGGATTACCAAATCAGAGTCAACTTGGATTTTCAAAATTCTAATCCCCATATCCTTATCCATATTTAATCCAAGAAAGAGAGTTCCATACTTAGTCACATTGTTCCTTGCTTCAAATTCTAAGTGAAAGGCATGACACAAAGTGTCACCCTAAAGGGACTTGAAAAAAGTCCCTGCACTAGCCTTCATTCTAGACTTAGCTCCATCAAAGTTCATCTTCCAAATAACATTGACATTTTCTCGGGGAGCTACTTTAGTTGCTAACACGTTATAATATTCAAGTCTTCCTCATAGAAAACCAATTCATTCATAGGATCTTGAGGGTCATGTACATGATACCTCTTTATTTTCTCACGATGAAAAGTCACAAAGGTATTTTCATAATTAGGAATGGTAGCATAAGATAGGTCCATTTGAATACTACCTCCTAGATTTATGGCCCATTTACGAGATAAGAACATTCCCCATGCATCTGGAACATCTATAACAACTACATCCATTAATAATGATATGTTCAAGTAAACAACTAATCTAATGTGGAGATCGTTTATTAAGCCACATTCTTTAACTTCTCTGGATTCCATTGCACATATATTTCTATAAGGTCTTATGGACTTCAATCCCAATTGATTCATTACTATGAGTGACATCACATTGGTTGAGGCTCAAGAGTCTAGCATGCAATTATGCAAGAGCAAGTCATCTAGTAATGATTAAATGAAAATGGATTGATCACTTGCATTTCTTCTCCCTTCCTGATTCATGGATTGGAGAACAACAAGGGCATCTTCACTAACATCCATAACTTGGTTTGGTTGATTAATCACTTGAAGCCCCAAAGATGATTTTATCTAACTTCTTACAGAAGGAATCTTTTCTAATTCAATTATGGGAACATTCATTTTAGCATTACTCAACCAACCTATTACATCCAAATTCAACTCAAAATAATTACTTGTTGAAGGATCACATTGAGGCACCCTAACACTCGGTCCTATAGATTGAGCATCTTTCTTAGGGAGATTCACGGGACCTTATTGATCTCCTTGAAGAGGGTTGCCTTTTATTCTTTGGTAGGCCAAACCTTTATACCTATTAGCCCACATCTTTTGTATTTCTTCTAGAGATAGATTTTCACCAAATATTTTTATTGCTCTTTATGTCTCTATAGACTTGTCCTTAACTTGTTGCATGTTTTCTTAGGACAAGGGGAATTTCTTCCTAACCTCAACTATGTTGTTGCAAGAGTCTAGATAGTTCTCGTCATCTTGTGCACTTGCTTCAATCATCTCTATATACAAAACAAAAGTAGTTTCTTCATGGAAACTTTCACAAGCTCAACAATATTGAGGGGATTCATGGTCAAACATGTTGGTTGGTTCCAACATTGTGCGAGGTTTTTTATTCGAAGGAGGACCCCGAAACTCATTCTTGGGAGAAAACATGTTATGTTGTTGATTTATTTCCACTTGCACAAGCCTATTATGTAAGTCACTCGTCGTTTGTGAGAAATTAATTTCCAATCTCTTCATTCCTTCAAAGATATTAGTGAAATGATCAAAGGGTTGCTCTGCAGTATGGATGGTTCTAGGCTTAGGATCGACTCTAGCTCTAGGAGGGACTAGGAGATCTGGCTTCCCCGATAATACCCAATTATCATCTATGTTCTTAGATTTTATTTTATCATACATGAGATCATTGGGCTTGGATTCATTGAGAAATAAACTAAATTGACTATGGAAAAAGTTTAAATAGTACAACAAGACAACGACTAGAGTAGGTTGATGGGTTTGAGGGATGTCTTGAACAATTTTATCAATTATAAGAATGAACTCATCCATAGTCTCATTTGTATTCCCCTTCATATTAGTTAAATCATTCAAAAGAAACTTATTATCTCTTTTTCCAACCATCTATTAAAGAAAGCATCTTTACAAGCATTAAGACACTTAATAGTATTATCAAGCAATCCAAGAAACCACTTTGTAGCATCTTTTTTCAATGATAAAACAAAGCATTTGTAAAATACACCAAGATGTTCAATTGAAAGAGTTGTAAGAAAACCCATGAAATCATCCTAATGTTCCTTAGCACTAACAATATTATCACCATGAAATAAATGCATCTTTTCCAATGAGTCAGGAAAATCATGAAGTTGACCAACAATATTAGAGAAATCAAATGGTTTGTAGCAATTATTCAACCAAGGAGTAGCCATTTGATTTTGATTGATGACAATTGAATTATCAACAAATAATATTATTGTATCTTGCACATATTCAAGTCCTAATTGAGTATTAGTTTCTCTTGTCTTAAGCCTATACTTTCTTCTTCTATAAACAATTTTAGGTTCAGGCACAAGATTAACAATACCTTGGAAATTTCTTCATGTGAAGTATATTTTTGTTATATTTTCTTTATCTAGAGTTGCTAGATGATATATTTGAGTTAATAATCACAACATCCTCATCAAGATACACAAGCAAGATAAACCCCAACAAAATTGGGAGATGGACTTGTTACCCGACAATGACACCAAAAATGTCATCACTTAAACTAGAACCCTAGTGGAAAGTTCAACCACATGTGCTACCTTGGGGAAACAAGATGGGAATTGCACCATTGTTACCTCAGTACAATATCCCCTTCACTTTAGACCAGCTCCCAATAGCTAAGGGGGGTATCCCTATCTACCATTGATATATTTAAAGTAAACCTCTTTAGTGAATTATGACCATGGAAACTTTTGATTTACTTCAATGAGTACAAAATACATATGATAATGTAAACTATGGGGATCCCAATAAGTGATTAAATGATTCCAAGACAACAAGTTAAGAACAATAACATCTATCACCAATTATCCACTTAAGTAAGAGGGTTAGGAGACAGTGCACATGTGTGCCAAATATGATGTAAAAGATAAACAATAAGACAACTTCAGATTTGCATTTATATGATTATCACTCTACCAAATGAAACTTCAAGAGGCTAATTGAACATGAATTGCTTTAAGCTACATTAGGGCACAATGAGTAAAAATGGCTAGCAATAATTGATGGTGCAATGTGTGCTTTGAGTGCCAATTAATGATATGGTAAGAAAAGGACAAGTTTGATGTTTTCCAACACTTCCAAATCTGTTTGTAAGATAAAATAATGTATAATTTCAGATTTGGTGTGAAGAGTAAACCATCCAAGCACTAGCACATTTGGCCCATTTTGCGACGGTTGTTTCGACGCTTATGCGACCTTATGTCGTTGATATGGCGAAGACTTTGGAGTCTCTGAAACGTCAGTTTAGGTGACATGGCATTTGCGATGAACTTGAGAAAACGTCGCATAAGCGACGATATAGGCAAACAATCTCAAACCAACTTTTCGTCTATATTGCGACAACAACTTTTATAGTTAAACCAACGCATCAATAGAAGACGTCATCGCATATTCAACGACAACTTTTTTGTTGTTTATGTAGCTAAACCTACGCAAACAATAGAAGTTGTCGTCGAATCTGCGACGACAACTTTCCGTTGTTTATATAGCATAATTGTCGCATCGATAAACGTGGTTGTCGCATATGCGACGACAAGTTTCATTTTTTATATAGCATAACTGTCTCATAGATAAAAGTTGTCGTCGGATATCCGACGACAACTTTCCATTGTCTATATGGAAAAAAACATTGCATATATAAAAGTTGTCGTCGGATATCCGACGACAACTTTCCGTTGTTTATATAGCAAAACCGTCGCATATATAACAGTTGGCGTCGGATATGAGATGGCCAAAATTTTTTTAGAAAAAAAATAAAAAAATATTTTGGGCATCAATTTTGATATTAATATTAATATTAAATCCCAAAGGTTATTGCATGAGCCCCGTATTGATTTCACAAAGCCTTGGGACTTCTTTGATGGAGCTTATCAAGGCTCGCCAAAAATATGTGGGGATGGAGTCATACTCTTTGGAGCCAATCATGGCACTATTCTTGGAGGAAAAATCTATGTTCGAGGAGGCCTCATTTTTCCATATCTACATGGATTTTAATAAAAAATAGGATATGTTGTCAAAATAAGCCATCATGCTACAAGGCTCCTTGTGGGAATGTGAATACAAGGACAATGCTCTACTAGAAGCTACTCAATTGTCTATGTTTTGATGTTTGGTTGATAGGYCTTGGGGTAGATATARAATTATGTTTTCTTGGAGGTTAAAGACGATTCTAGTTATGTTAGGTTTTGTCTAGATTGATTTTGTATGGCTATGTACGAATCATATATGGATCTCTTTTGGAAGATGAAATGTATATGTCTAGGTTAGTATCAGGGAAGATGAATTGAGCCAAAAGGCTAGCTTATGTGTATTTTTATTTCCTAATGAGATATCAAATACAATGAGTTTTTCATTGGAATATATATATACCCATTGTTTCAAGATGCAACTAGGGAAATTGAATTTCCATCTGTTCAATTGTAAACCATTTTTCTTAATATGGACATTGCTTGGCCCTACTCTAAAGAAAGGTATATCATTATGTCAAATAGACTTTATCTATTGGTAAATAATTTTATCAATAAAGGATGACACCATATGGCCCGAGTCCACATTTGTTGAGTACACAATTGTTGAATTGTCTTTGTTATTATTTCTTATTGAGTTGTGCCAATGGAATTTTTCTATGGCGCTATCAAAGGGACACAAATATTGTTTCTTGCAAGACAATTTTGAGGCTATGGATCAATGATGATAGCTTTCCATTTATCCATCACCATCTTTGCAACCTACATTCTTCATTGGAATGGGACTTTGTGGTGTGATGTTCACATGACTTTCTTAGATGAGAAGGCTTTTTGGAACTACTGGAGGATTGGAATCTCTACATCTACTAATTTGATGCTATCTTAACATGATGAAATTCATAATGTCAACATGACATAAACATTGACAATATGAAATAGGGCTCCTAGAAATGCTTACAAATAACACAAATCCATGAACATACAGGAAGTAGAGAAAATAACACAATTCAGGGGAAAACTTACCACATCATTTGCTCTTCACTCAAGATCCTTTGTATTGGACATGTTGCAGATTAGTACTTCATTAGAATCATGCTCTGCATGAATAACATAAAAGTTATAATAATTATAAGGAAAAAACCAATTAGTGGATACACCTAAACTGTTATGTTGCACTAGGTTTCTAGCAAAGGCATGCAACTAGATGTTTTGGTAGAAGTTGTTTTTATTGATGCACCTAAATTATTATGTTTTACCTGTGCCCTTTAATATCTAAAGCATTGGTGATCCATGGCTACAAGTGCATTGGAGCAACATGTCAAAAATAAATTAGTTCTAAACATTGGTCAAGACACATTGATGATCCACATTGGTCTAGGTGCACCGATGCTTCTATACCAATGTGAGCCCAAGTGTAAAAAAACACAAAATACAGTAGTGATCGACTTTGGTTCCAAAAAAATTGTGCTCTATGACCCATGTGCACTAGAGTGCTAATAGCCCAAAAAGACATTAGTGCTTCGCTTCTGTATTAGTATATTGTTTCTCCTATTTGGTATGGGTGAACCAATGCTCCTATATGGTGTAGGTGCATCGATGCTCTTCTTTAGGTATGGGTGCACTAGTGCTCCTAATACACCAAATCACTGAACAATAATGTCCCTAATGCTTGAGACTAAGAAATAAAGAAATTATATTGATGTCCACAATATACCAGCAGCACCAAGAAAAGCTACACAAAATTAAGTAAGAACTACAACTTATAGTTTCGTGCTTTTCATCGATTTGGTCACATGTAATTAAGCTTTCCAAAAATGCAACCCTGATTATTACTCGAATACTAGTTCTTTTCTAAATACAATTTCAATTCCCAATGATCATATTTCCCCCTTCCCACCTATAAATAGGAATACAGAACACTGGAATTTCTATGGACCACTCCCCCTCCAAATTCTTCCTTACTACCATCTTAATATGTCAGTGCAATATTTTCCACGGAACAGACAGTGCGACATTTTTCTTCCTACACAAATCCAATAAGGTTATTACCCTCCTATGCATAAATGCCTTCATATACCTCTTTGTTCCGGATTTCACATTGTAAAAAAGGGATGCATGCTTCATTACATAAAGTTTAATAACTTTGTTATCAAAGGTTGACATATCCACAAACTATGCTAACTGGATGCATAGAATTAAAATGTCTTGTATGTTGTTTCCATCTTCACCTCTAGATCATAGATAGGTTCTAAAATTTATTTTGGGACTCTAAAGTGGAATGGCAGTCACTAAGATCTCTTCTTAAACATAAAACACCATGTCCATGAACGAATGAAAATAATGGTAATGCTCTTTGTCATGTGAGACACAATGAAACATGTCACAATACTTTCAAAGTTGCATATATCATGTCACAAGATTTTGGAAGTTGCATCATTAAGAGAAGTTGAAATTATCATTAAGTTATATAAAAAAATTACATTCACAAATATATACAAGCCATAGAAATAGCTTTGTGTATATTATCATCTATATAATGTACATCTAACTGTCTTATAAAATTATTACATGACATCATGAATTTCTTTTAGTCTTCTTTTTTGCTTTCCAGTGCTTAAGTAAATCATCAATGTCCATGTCTTCATTTACTGGGTCCTCTTCAACAGATGATGTTGTTTCAGTCCTTTCACACCGAGTACGTCTGGTCTCGTACCCACGGCGTGGATGTTGCTGTGAGGGGCCATCACCTAAAAAAATAAAAAATATTGAATTTATATGGCCAATTTTTAAATAGGGTTGAAGTAGTTCATTATTATTGAAAAAAAACTTTGCAATGTAATTATTTACCTGGTCCTCTAGGCGGCACCGTTGGAATGGTTGCCTGCCTGTTCACCTGATCTTCAAGTTGAGGATGATCATCTATGACATTCTCTGTCATTGAAACGTCAAAATTTATAAGTACAAAATTTATAAGTACAAGATTATTAAGTATATGATTAATATATAGACATTTTACCGTCGTGGGCCTCTACATTCACAGGAACATCTTGGGGCTGCACCTCACTGGGATGGGGCTGCTGGGGAGTGTTGAAATAATGTAACTGCGAAGAGCATTCTTGTTATTATTTTGTTATTGGATTAAATCCCCATTGTGGATTAATCATGTCATTATTATTATTGTTGTTATTGGATTAATCCCCATTGAGGATTAATCATGTCGGTAATTGTATAAGGACCAAATCCCCTTTTGCGGAATGGTCATCAGACAATTACAAAGTGCAGAATAAGAAGTCGGCCCCAACAGTTATAATGGAAGACCCAGAATTAATTAAAGGTGGGTTTACCCACCCAAAGTGAGAGGTCGGCTTTGCTAGATTGTGACCTTTCACACATGCTAGTTTGATATAAATAAGAGGCTAGCGCCTCACTTCTAATATACAACTCACTTGCTCATTCTCTTATGAGGCAAGCTGCAATTACTAGTTGGAGAGAGGAGAAGAAGAGTGGCGCATCTCTTGGAGAGGACTATCTGTATTGGTTTGAGTTATCTCTTGAACATTGTATAAGCTATTTATGATAAGGAAGTTTTTGTTGGGTTTTCTTCCCCTAGAGGGTTTCCCAGGATAAATGTTGTGTCTCTTGTGAATGTGTATTTCTCAGTGATCTTGTTCTTATGATGCTCTTATCTATTGAAATGCAAAGAACTATAATATTGGCATAAACATTAACATGGGATTAGAGCCAACCTGAAGGAAGCACAATTTGCAAGAGGAAAAACGTCACTGTTACCGTACCCAAAAATTAGGGTTTTGCAAAAGTGAATATTTTCAGCTCCCTAACCACCTAGAAAGCTGCGCCCTCCCCCAAGGATCATTTTGGCACTTAGAGCGCACCTTTTCAGTGGCTAGATCTCCCAAAAAGTGAAACCCTAGTTTCACAAAGTACCAGAAAACCAGAGTACCAGAAGTACCAGAGTACCAAAAGTACCAGAAAACCAGAAGCACCAGTCCAGAAATCCACAGATCAGATTTGAAGGGGTAAAAGTTGGATTTTCGAAATTCCGACTGCACCAGCTAACTCGCCTCAGCCCAGCGCATCTATCCCCTAGGTCAGAATTTCAAAATTCAAAGTTTGAAAAATTAGGGTTTCCTCATAAAACCCTAAGTTCCAGTTGCAGTTGCAATCTCGAAACCAGTTGCAGTTGCAGCCGTAGAACTAGTTGCAATCACTTTTGAAGTTTTTGGTAATTATTACTACTGCTACCAGATGGAGCCACTACCTGCAAATGCTATCTGAGGTATGTACTCACATATGGTTAATGGTTAAACCCTAAAGAGTATTTGCAAGAGAAGGGATCTTTTGCCATAGATCCAAAAGGTTCTCAAGATCCAACACATCCAGAGGAATGATGCAACCCAGGTGTGATTATTCTAATATGCATCTATTTGTTATGAAATTATCTTGATCAATTTTGCATGTTGAAGCTATGATCAAATCATTAGAAGGTTTAAAAGTTGATCATAGAGCTTATCCTCTAACCTAACCTTTTGTCAAGATAGCATATTGTCTTAATACAACAGACAGGTTGAAGAAAGTACTCGTCACTTGAGTGAAGGAGACCTGGAAGAAAAGTAAGCACTCACTCTTGAGGACAAGGCTCCAGGTTTGATTAATCAAGATTCAAAGGTACACATGACAAGCTAATGACTTTAGTTGAGATAGCAATTGTCGTAAAGTATTATACTTGATAGCATGTGAGAATATAGAGGTATATACTTTACCTAATATGACTAACACCTCCTCAAGGAGAAACCTCGTGTGTTAGTTCCAGGTTGCCATGGAAGAATGCTTGGTCACAACACTATGAGAATGTTGACCTCATTTCGTATTGTATTCCTTACCTTTAATCTTTACTTCAGATAAATTATAAGTAATAGCTCTAAAGGAGCTACTGTGATGATTGTTCGTACTATTGCTTTATATTATCAAGAAGGATATTATTCTTGCTTGTTGTTTTGTTGACCTTGCTCCAGGTCACATGAGGAAGCTATAACGAAGGTTGCAGAAGGCAATGTGCTAAAGAAGAAATAATAAATGAAGCAATCATCACTGGAAAAGAAGAAAGTGGGTCACTCAGAAGCTGCCATGACCCATGCTATTGAAGAATCCATGTGAACTCTATAAGATTAGCTCACATCAACTACAAGGCGCTACCATACATATGCAAAGTTGTCACAGGTTTACCAAAACTCAAAGGTAACCATGAAGGCATATGCGATGGATGTGCACAAGGGAAGAACGTCAAGAACCTATTTTCGAAGAGGGACAGCAAGGCAGAAGAAGTCCTAGAACTCATTCATTCTGATGTATGTGGCCCAATTCCATCATCCTCCATTAATGGGTATGTACACAATGTATCATTCATTAATGAATATTCTCGTAAAAGACCTGGATATATTTGAAGTGTTCAACAAGATCAAGGAATTGAAAGCCTTGATAAGAGAACCCTTCTGCAAGGAAGATTAAGATACTCAGGTCAGATAATGGAGGAGAATATACCTCAAAAGAATTCATGAATATATGCAAAGATGTTGGGATCAAGATCCCCAACAAAATGGTGTAGCTGAATGGAAGAACAGAACCATGCTGAAAGTTGTGAAGATCAAGATCTTCCTATGTGCTTATGGGTAGAAGTAGCAATGACAATTGTTTATGTGCAGAACCTATTGCCCCATAGTGCCCTTGGACTCAAGACACCAGAAGAGATGTTCACCAGAAAGAAGCCAGAGGTAAGCCATCTCAAAAATATTTGGATATCCATTGCTTATTCATATACCTAAAGAGAAATGAAACAAGATGGAGCCTTCCAGAAAGAAGGGAATATTTGTGGGATACTGTGAGGTANGACCTTTGATGAAGAAGTTGCACTTAAGAAATCGAGAAGATGCCAGCTTGAAGAGGTATATGAAGAGGAACCTGTAAATCCCAGGACGACAGAATCCGTGAGGGAAGTTCCCAGAGCTGCAGAACCTGTAAGGGAAGTCATAACTTCCCCTGATGAGAAGACTCCTAAAGATCATGATATCACAGAAGTTCAAGAACCTCCTCAAATGACTTTCTCCCATAAAAGAAAGCCTTCTTGGGCAAGAGAGCTTATTCAAGATGGAGAGAAGTATGGTGTTCCAGAAGGAACCATAAGACAGGTGAAGAGACCAAAGCCATTCTCCAGTTACACGGCTTTGATGTGCAATCTACTTGATGAGGAACCCACATGTTTTGAAGAGGCCATCCAGAAGAAGGAATGGGCAGATGC
>JASDQU010099786.1:403720-421626 GCA_032191745.1 Picea mariana | reverse complement strand
TCTAAACAAATAGTAATTAAAACATCCTCCACCCATTTTAGTTTACCAAAGTGATCCTCCCATGTGCATAATAAAAAAGATTCTTCATGTGCATAATGTTACTATCCTTTAATAAAGTCGATCCTTTAAAAAATATTTCTTGAGCTTAATGAAACGAAGAATCTACTTTCATACCTCATGTGAATAACATACCCTCACCACGAGCATCACTCCCTCCATAAAACGTTGTCAATGATCTGAGAATTATCCACGCATATCACGTCTTCCTTAGGATGTAAAGAGCGATGATCCACCCATATCGCTTCTCTCATATACCTCAAAGAGTGATGAGCTTTGAATTAGGTCTATCGCGCCTTCCAGAATCTGTATGGTGCGGTGTTCTTGGTAATTCAACTCCACAGGAAGTTTACGAGTGAATTATCGCCCCCTTGACAGGGATGGCCCGCGATAGACAAGAAACTATCACCCTCATGCACTCGGCACACAGATCTCCTCGCCCCAGTTTCCTTAGAAACTCGCCCTCGCAACATGAAATTGGATTCTCTTTCTTTCACATAGAAGATCTCATCCAATGGCTCTCTTGAAATCACACAAATCTACTCGGCTCAATTAACCTGCTCTGATATCCAACGATTAGATTCTTTTCTCCTTCGCTCTCAAATCCTTCAACTTTGTGCTCTGATACCACTTGTTGGGAAGCGGAAGAAAAACAAAGCATAAAACCAGAGCATAAACAAGCTAGATTAAACATGCATTAAACCAAACACAACAATCCCACAATTGACACAGTGATTTATGTGGAAACCCAATGAGGGAAAAAACCACGGGCAATGATAATCAGTATTCTTCTTATTCAAGGGAGAATTATAATATTCAACCCAGGCATACAACCATCATCTTCTCTCATACACACAACACCTAAGTATGGTGTTTTGCTCTCATACACTCACTATACATTGCACACACCTCTATGGGTATGCTCGTATATATAACATATATCACTCAGTTACACAGACTAATCATGAATAGATCACATAGTTACACAAGCAGTTCATAAATAGATTGCATACATGCGCATTAACATAGTTGCATGCATGTGTATGTGACGGCATGAGGAAATTCATTAGCATGTTTCCAACACGTCCTGGAACTTTCAGATCCTGGAACTTTCTCTTTATAAATTATTGAAATATGGCACCGATAAAGATGGATAATGCCTGACAATGGTGTGCAATTTTGTTGCATCTTGGTTACCTATGTATCATACTTAGCCCTTCTACACCTACCTGCAATTTTCTTCTACAAGAACATTTTGCAAAGGCATGTAGGTACTCATTCCTGGGCAAGGTGGGAATATCATCGAGGGCATGGTGAGAAGGTTAAATAATTTCCTTATTCAATTGAGGCGTTAGATTTCCACTCCGTCACATAAGGCAAAGGACCAGGATTTGTAATGGTAGAGAAAATGACAGCCGGAGGTGTACACACAACAATGGCATACATATGGTGCAGAGTTTGGAGAAAATTTAAGAGCAGGAGGGAAAGATATGCCAACCTCTATGGAAAGTCTATAGGATAGGAATGATGAATAAATACCTAAACATTCTTACTTGCAAACTGTAAATAGTAAACAGTAAAGAACGAATACGAATGAAACTATGGTATTGAAACTTACTCGTCAATGATGAACGACATAATCACAGGTCCAATTGCGAGTGCATGATTTCAACCCTGCAAAGTGCAATAACAAGTCCTAGAATTACCCAGGATTTGCATTCCAGGTCCTAGAACTTTTTCTTTATAACTTATTGAAATATGTCACCGACAAATATGGATAATGTCTGACAATGGTGTGCAATTTTGTTTCATCTTGGTTATCGTTGTATCATACTTAGCCCTTCTACACCTACCTGCAGTTTTCTTCTACAATAACATTTTTCAAAGGAAACAAGCTTGACATCGTCTCTTCATGTGAAAGACACAGGTTCGATTCTCGTACGGGATAGGTAGGTACTCATTCTCGGGAAAGGTGGGAATATCATCGAGGGCAAGGTGGGAAGGCTAAAGAATTTCCTTATTCAATTGAGGCGTTAGATTTCCACTTCGTCACATACGACAAAGAACCAAAATTTGTAATGCTAGAAAAATGACAGTTAGAGTTGTACAGACGACATTAGCATGCACATGGTGCAGAGTTTGGGGAAAAAATTGGAGGAAAATTTAAGAGCAGGAGGAAAAGATATGCCAACCTCTATGGAAAATCTACAAGATAAGAATGATGAATAAATACTTAAACATTCTTACTTGCAAATTGTAAACAGTAAACAATAAACAACGAATACGAATGAAACTATGGTATTGAAACTTACTCATCAATGATGAACAACAGAATCACAGGTCCAATTGCGGGTGTAGGATTCGAACCCTGCAAAGTGAAAAAACAGCGCCAACTACGGTTGAAGGACTCCAACCTTGCAAAGTTGAAGCAAACAAAAGCAAGCAGCAAGCAACAAACCAATGAGCAAGCACCAACATGTCCAACTGCAGGTGCAAGACTTAAACCCTGCAAAGTTGAACCAAACAACAAGAAGCAGCAACCAACGAACCAATGAACCAGTGGAAAAGAAACAACCAGTGAACCAGTAAAGAATATATGTATCTTCAATGATGACTAAATTGCATTCCAAGCATAGAATAAATATGAAACATATGATGACTATGCGAGTGGCGGTGGGCAACAATATTACCCAAAATCACTGCAAGATTGTATGCAAAAATTGGAGGAAAAATGTACTCTAACAAGCCTATTTAAGTAAACATTTAAGGTTGTCATGCATGTTGAAGGGTCTCACGCTATGTAAACATTTAAAATGTCAGGCCTATTCAAGTACCTCAAAAAGAGTGTCAATGCTCAAAACTTTCGGTATGTAAACATTTCAATAAAAATTAAAAAATTAAAAAACAACGTTGATGCTCAAAAATTTGGATATCTAAACACTTAAAACATTGGGAATAGCGAACCTAGCAATAAGACTTCAAATATATTCTCCAATGAGATGATGACATGTAAGGTTTTTTTTATTATATAAAAAATATTTTTTTTAGTTCTCTAGTTTGAACAATAGAGATTATGCAAAAATTTACAATCAAAGGACATATTAATATGAAGTCAGCGAATTGTCGATCGCTATAGTCCCTCTATGCCTTCGGCAGGGACTACTAAGTGAATGGGAGCCACAATTCTTGTAAGAACATAAGGACAAAATCTATATGAATTAGGAGTTTCATTCTTGGCCAATGAAATACACTTGTTGCGCAAGACAAAATCATCACAACATGAAATACATGAAAACGAAATATGATTTTATATTATATTTACCACTCGTTGAGATATCAAAGAAAATTAATGCATCTCAGAAAATGCTAACCTAAATTGTCAAGATGTGTGGGTACGAATATGGGTATGACACCTTTTGAAATAGGGGATAGGGGTGCACGGTACACATAACATTCTCTCTCTCTCTCTCTMTMTATATATATATATATRTRTGTGTGTGTGTGTGTGTGCGTGTGTGTGTTAATTTTTTAATGGTTAAGTTAATGCATGTAGTTTATTTCATTTTAGCATGAACTRAACCATAAACAATGATTGCAGCAACACAATACAATAGCTGCAGTAAACCAAGATCACAAGAAGAATAACCATGCACAAGAATACAAGAGTTTATCCTGRGAAAACCCTTCTCAACCAAAGGAAAAACCTAGCAATCCTTTGCTATACTGCTAAGAGAAGATCCACCATCCACCACCAAACCTAGTGCACAATAGGGTGTTTTTATGACTGAGAAACCTAGCTCCTAGAGAATTGTGAATTTCAGTAGTCATAMTTTCATACCTCCAACTTCARACCGTGCGTTGAGTTAGTGTGTAAGAGATGATCCACAATGGGGATCTATCTCTTATTTATACAATATTTAACTCAACCAAAAGACTTAACACTTGGCACAATAGGGCCAACCTGTACAACTTAATAATATAATTAATAATTACACAATATTAATTATCTCTTACATGGTGGGGCCAACTTGTACCCTTTACAACATAAATTAGGGTTACAACAAATCTTACTCTCAGACAATATAGCAAGGGATCCATACATCCTCTAGTGCTCAGCCACTAGGGACACATCCACTTGTGCTCAGTCACTCTCAACAGATCACTCAACTGAGTCCACAGGAGTACCATATGGAGAGCCATCTCAAGACGACTCAACTAAGTCCACAAGAGTACAAGGAAGGAAACCATCTCAAGCTGACTCAACTCAGTCTAGAGGAGTACAAGGAAAGAGACCATTTCAAGTCATCTCAACTTAGTCCAGAGTAGACAAGAGACCACATGTCATAACAACTCAGTCCAAAGTCTGACGCACACCCAACACGTGGGCACACATCGTCTCAATTCAGTCCAGAGGAGAACGACACACCCATCACATGGTCCCTCTCACAGATCGACTCAACTCAGTTCGGAGGAGAACGCCCTGGAGAATTTCACATGACGTTGCAATCATCAACACTCCCTCTCAGCTAGGGAGGCATTCTCCACCAAGCCAAGTTTCTCACAGAAGTACTCGAACTTCATCCTGGCAAGCAGTTTGGTGAAGACATATTGAAACTTGCTCGTGTGTAGAAAAGGTATTGCACATGTATTGCTTTCCACTGCACCATATCTCAATGTGTTTTGCTTTATCATTAAACACAGGATTCTCAGAGAGCTTCACACAACTCTGATTATCGCAATGGATAACGGTGGAATCCATCTCATGTACAAATAAGTCTACAAGGAGCTTGTGAAGCCTCACTGCTTCGCGGACTGCCACACATAATGCAATGTACTCTGCTTCTGCAGTACTCAAATCCACATAAGTATGTTTCCTGCTACACCAGGAAACCACGGCAGATCACAAAGTAAAACAACAATCGGGTGTGTTCTTCCTGTCCATTGTGCTCCCTGCCTAGTCTGCATCGGAATATCCATGCAATCTCATGTCTACACCGGAGGCATATCTCAAGCCATAACCAATTGTGCCTCGTAGATATCTCAACACATGCTTCGTTGTTATCCAGTGTGTTTGTCTCCACTGACTCGTGAACTAGATGAGTACATTCATTACATAGCATATATCAGGTCTGGTGTTGACCAGATACATCAATGATCCAATCAGTTGTTTGTAAATATGTGGATCAATCTCGCCTGAATCGGAAGAATCCTCATTCATCTTCTTCAAGTTCATCACCATCGATATAGACATGGATTTGCAGTCCATCATCCCGAATATCTCCACTATATATTTTCCTTGACATCAGGAAAATCTCATCAGTCCTCTTCCATAATTCTAGTCCAAGAAGTAGTGCATCATACCAAGGTCCTTCATCTCAAATTCAGAAGCCAATGCACACTTCCATTCATCAATAAGGCTTTCTGAATTAGTGAGGAATAAGTCATCACATATATGACCAAAATCAGGCACTTGTCACCAACAATGTGATAGGATAGGTTGGGATCAGAAACACTCTTGTTGAAGCCCAAACTCATCAAGTATCCATCAATCCTCTCGTACCCAGCATGAGGTGCCTGCTTTAGTCCATACAGTGCTTTCTTCAACCTGTATACATAGGAATCCTTCTCATGTGTCATGAATCCATATGGTTGCTCAACGTAGACCTCTTCCTCAATATCACCATTGAGAAAGGTTGTCTTTACATCCATCTGATGTAGTCTCCAACCCATGGATTTTGTAAGATCAATAATCATACAGATGGAAGTGTATTTGGGAAATAGGAGCAAATGTCTCCTCATACTCTATTCCCTCCACCTGAGAGAATCTTCTAGCCACAAATCTCGCTTTGTACTTCTTGACACTTCCATCAACTGCATGTTTGATCTTATAGATCCACTTGGAATTCACCACAGACTTCCCTTCTGGTCTCGAAACAATATCCCACACATCATTCTTCATGATGAACTGATACTCTTCAGTCACGGAATCTTTCCAAACTTGTTGTCCTGCTGCTTCTCCATGAAAATAAGGCTCAGTATCAATTATGTGGCTCATAGCTGGAACATAGCTCGAAACTCTATGTGGTCTCTTTCTATCTCGAAATGTATCACGAGGAGTTGCATGTCTCTTTGCCTCCAATAGAGTCTGTCGAACCCATGTAGGCCTCTCCTGGCCTACTGCCATGTCTCTGRGAATCCTCGGCTGGAGCTACGGGATCAACTGGATCAATAACTATCTGCCTCTGAATTGTTGAAGGGGAAGAAKGTATTGTCTCTTCCTTCTTCTCAAATAGGTTTACTTCCTCTGATTCAAGTRACTCCCTCTGAAGTCTGAAGGATAGACATCTTCAATTTTCGATGTTGCTAACCTGGAGACATCCCATGTCTTCTCACGTCCTCTACTGCCTCTACAGTACTTTGTTGGCCTCCCGTACTAGGATAATAACCAAGATGACCTCCCGTAGGGATAACAATCAAAATGGCCTCATGTAYTAGGATAATAACCAACCAAGAAAATTTGGACTCTTGTACCAGGGATCATGGTCCTCCAATAATGAGATAAGAAAATTTGGCCTCATGTACTAGGATAACAACCAAGATGGTCTCCCGTAGGGATAACAACCAAAATGGCCTCCTGTACTAGGATAACAACCAACCAAGAAATTGGAATCTCATACAATTAATAATGTTCCAAGTCATGAAGGCTACCACACTAGGGATAATGCCCTTTCTTATCAAAATGCAAGCAACTACAGAGTAATGATGAAATCAAATAAGGAAAGTAGCACAAACTTACTTTAGTCTACAATCATGCTCAATCTTGCTTTTGGTCTTCCAGAGAAAGCTGAGATAGAGAAGAACTCCTCGTCGTTCTTGCTTGCATTCCTTGACTTCTTTTGAGGTGGCTAATGTTGCTTTCCTTGCACATCACTAGCTGCAAGTCAAGTCTGATAGTGACAAGGGCTTGAAACCTTGGACATCACTAACTGCAAGTCTAGTCTCATAGTGAAAACAGCTTGAAACCTTGCACATCACTAGCTGCAAGTCTAGTCATACTAGCTACAAGTCTAGTCTCCTTACTAGAGATTGAATATAGCCCACACTTAAAAGTACACCAAGGTTTATCTGTTGTATATGTGTCTCAGATATCTCTCAGCCTCTACTGCAGATCTGCTCCTGCAGTATTACTTGACTCGGATCTGCCCTCAGTAAGGAACTTCGGACCTACACTCGAACTGCACTAAAAACTTGTCCTTGTACCTCCTGAGGTCTTGCACAATAGATGTCCAAATGATACCTAAAAACTTGCCTTAAATAGTCCCTTAATCGCAGGTCAATACTGCCCTTGATACTTCACTAGAAACAGTTCTAAAGGCTGGCTTATCTACTTCAGAAATCTACTCTCAAGATAGATATGTACAGGTCTTACACACCTCTATAATTCGTACTCAAAGAAATTATGAAACTGCACTAGATATCCCTGTAATACATGCTTATAATTGGTCTTGTGTTTGCTTCGGAACAAGCCTCGGTATAGGCCTCAATACATTGCCTTCTTTACCTTTGTTGGGTCATCAATATAATTCTATCATGTGTTGAGACTAACTCTCAATAACAGATTTTTGAAACTCTCCTTAAGTCTGGTCTAAAAAACTCGGCCTAAACTGTCCTGAAATCCGTGCCAAAACAGTCCAGTACCACACACCCAATCAGGTCTGAAATACACTCAGATATCCTCCAAATTGGTGCGAGAACAGACCTCAATCACAACATAGATATATATGGTATCCACTTCAAAACAGTCCTAAAGGATTGCACTAGGACAAACCTCAGAACAGGTCTTAACCTCACCTCAAACAAACCTTAAACATGCATCAAATACAGGGCTGAAACTACTCATAAAATATGCACAGAACAAACTTTAAACTTTGCCAAAGGATACCTCTAAAATTTGCCTTCAACAGGCCTGGACAACCCTCAAGATAGCTCTGAGAACTTGGCTGACTAAGTGACCTCAGTTTTTCGTTGCCTCAGAACAGCCTTAGAACAGGCCCAACTCTGTCACAAAAACTCGGTCTTAAATCAACCTCAGAATCTGTCTTAGGTCTACGGTTAGGAAAGACCTTAAACTCGCCTTTAGTCTGTGTTAAGGATTGTTGTTAGGCACCTTCTGCTGCAGCCCAGAGGTGCCTCTCCATGATGGTAACCACTTTAAACAGTGCTCAGCCCAAGATAATATGCATGTGGCTAGCCTTTAACCTCACCATGAAATTAAAGTAAAGGTACGATCCTTCTCTTTACATCAGCGGCAAGGGTGCTAGCAGCCTCAACCTTCCTTGTGCAATGGTCTTCTTCAAGAACTTCTCTGAAACCATGTTAAGTTTTTAATGGTTAAGCTGATGCATGAGTTTTTTTCAAGGGTGCTAGCAGCCTCAACCTTCCACAACCTTCCTTGTGCAATGGTCTTCTTCAGGAACTTCTCTGAAACCGTGTTAAGTTTTTAATGGTTACGCTGATGCATGTAGTTTATTTCATTTTAGCATGAACTGAACCATAAACAATGACTGCAGCAACAAAATACAATAGATGCAGTAAACCAAGATCACAAGAAGAATAACCATGCGCAAGAACACAAGAGTTTACCCTGGGAAAACCCTTCTCAACCAAGGTAAAAACCCAACAATCCTTTGTTATACTGCCAAGAAAAGATCCACCATCCACCACCAAACCTAGCACACAATAGGGTGTTGCTATGACTGAGAAACCTAGCTCCTAGAGAACTATGAATTTCAGTCCTCATAATTTCATACCTCCAACTTCAGACCATGCGTTGAGTTAGTGTGTAAGAGTTGATCCACAATGGGGATCTATCTCTTATTTATACAATACTTAACTCAACCAAAAGACATGACACTTGGCACAATAGGGCCGACCTGTACAACTTAATAATATAATTAATAATTACACAATATTAATTATCTCTTACATGGTGGAGCCGACTTGTACCCTTTACAACATAAATTAGGGTTACAAAAAATCTTACTCTTAGACAATATAGCAAGGGATCCACACATCCTCTAGTGCTCAGCCACTAGGGACACGTCCACCTGTGCTCAGCCACAGGGACGTCACTCTCAAAAGATCACTCAATTGAGTCAACAGGAGTACCATCTGGAGAGCCATCTCAAGCCGACTCAACTAAGTCCACAGGAGTACAAGGTAGGAGACCATCTCAAGCCGACTCAACTCAGTCTAGAGGCGTACAAGGAAAGAGACCATCTCAAGTCATCTCAACTCAGTCCAGAGGAGTAGGCAAGAGACCACACGTCATAACAACTCAGTCCAGAGTCTGACGCACATCCAACACGTGGGAACACATCGTCTCAACTCAGTCCAGAGGAGAACACCACACCCATCACATGGGCCCTCTCACAGATCGACTCAACTCATTCCATAGGAGAACGACCTGGAGAATGTCACACGACGTTGCAATCATCAATAATATATATATAAATATATTAACTGAAATTTAAGTAAATCAGCAATGATTCGGATTCAAATCATTCAAGTATTCGTTAATTGCCATTCAACATTAAACAAGGAATAGAAGAACTTGATAATTTTCATTGATAGTGCTCAAGTTTTAAACCAATTACATTAAAAAACTTCCCAATGACATTTCCAAAAATGAAATAAAGAAAACATAGTTGAGTACGCAAGGAAAGTATTATGTTGTTATATCGTTGTCAGCATCATTGCTTAGGTCCTTAGTCAACATGCTCTCCCAGGGATTATCACTCTCAAGCATAGGCTCATTTGGGATTGTAACGAAAGGTAGGATCCACAAGGCCTTCTCATTTTGGCCCCTTGTCCACACATACAATAGCAATTGTATATTGGTCTCACTTCATGGAAGGACCCTCATGTAACTTGAGTCTTTCCAAGCAATGAGATGAAATGTGATATGAATGTAGATTAAGTTATCTACCTTTCATCTCAACTGATTTATCTTCACTAAATGGATGAAGGAACAATTTCTCCAATTCCTCCTACAAGACAAGGCATTGGCTCCCTATGAAAGTAATCATATGGAAAATGCTTGACTTGGACTCGGACTTGGCCAAGTTGACCGAGCCAACCGCAAACCGGTCCGACTCAGTTATTCTATTGACTCGACAAGCCGGTTTGGTACTGAACCGACCGAGTCAAGGCTTGACTAGGTCGGTCAGGTGCCAAATCGGTCAACTCGACCGAGTCAAGCCCTAACTCGATCGACTAGCTATGTGATGAATAGAGGTTGTTCATATAGAAAACATCCAATATAAATAGGATAGTACACAATAATCCACTAAGGATAGTAAATATATTTGAATAAGTATGAATAATATATGAGATGATTGAAGATACAATGATAGTGTCGTATATATACAATTCCTAAAGGCACTTATAGCAACTATTGATGAAGGGATATGTCCCTTAGTCATATCCCTTAGTGTCCCTTAATTAACTATTATTATTATTATTTATATATATTTTGTATGTTACAAGGTACTAGATCCCACCAACATGTAGGATTAAATTTTTCATTAAAAAGTTTTGACCAAAAATACTCGCAATTAATGGTAATGTTAATGTTAACTTTTAAATTTTTAACATTACCATTAATTGTTTCAGGATGTTTGAGAGTGGTTCCAACCTCATCGGACTTCATATGGAGAAAATAGAATTTCATCTCCCATTCAAAATCCAACAAACTTAATAGTTTTCATGATTTCAGGATTGGTAGGATTGCAACATTTTCATTGGATTATATCACGTATGAGGGTATGGGATTGGCATTTAATCAAGAGCATCAAGCCCTTTATGTACCTCAAAGTTGGTGGTATTGATTGTTGAACTCCTCTGTCATGGCCTTAGCAAAAATGTACCCTTCACACAAACAAAATTCATTGATTAGGCATGTTAAGCTTTTTGTACCATATTATAACTTATAAGGATTAGATTAGGTGGCTTCATCAAAATTAGGTGGTGTTGATTGATGTCCCTAGAAGATCAAGGTAGAGGCAAAGGCTAGACAAGAGGTAAAGGGTGATACTAATGATGTGTAAAACTTTATTGTGACTTTCATCAAACACTTGATCAATAACCAGATTTTAACCTACAATAGTCATTCACCAATGATACAACTAAACCATATGCATTCAACTAGAACTATGAGCAGAAATACAAATGACTAAACAATCTGAAATTCAACAGCGGAAATAAATGAACAGCAGAGATGTATTCAAGTACACATTTGACACAAGATGTTCGGGCAATGCCCCTATAAAAACCCCGAAGGGAAAACCATCCCAAGAGAGATTCTTTTATTGAGCTCACAAGAAAATTTTCTAAGTTTATAACAACAACCTTTTCAACATTAATTACAACAGTACTTATCTTGAAATCCATGCCAACATTTCACCTCAATTTTTGTGCCAAAGTCCCTTGATTTCTGCATCTGAAATCTATTGTACGGACCTGTATTTTTCTGTTCTACAACTGTACAGACTTGACTGTCTCGATTTCTGTGCAGACTTCATGTACCTTTCTATATGGCGCTGTACGATTTTACTACAACATTAAATGCCTCAATTTCTGTAGGGACAGCATTAAATGCACTGTAAGACCTACTCTAAAATATGTGTTGTACAGAATGTCTTTTAATGGTTGTAGCTTTCTTGGGATTTGCACCAATCCTATTTATTACTTCCTTCTCTTCTTTCTTGGGAAAAGTGTGCCCCTATCTCTCTTAAATGCTCCTTTTATTTATTCATTAATGAGTAACTACCCTAACCATAGATCTCAATGGTTGAGATTCAATCTTTCCCCACAAGATCAAAGGACGTGACTTATTCTCACATTGAGTTCACTTAAATCACTTAAGTGACCCAAACTTTATAAATTCACTTTTACTAAATAAATAATAAAACACCCCACTTAACTTTATAAAGTCAAGTCACTAGAGAGACATATGCTCAGTCACTTTTGCATGCTGGACACCGCCAATGCAGAAGTACCTCTGAGCTAAAAAAACTAACACTCCCTCTCAGCGAGGGAGGTACTTCTGGAACCTCCACCTAGATCTGTCTCCAACCCCATCATCTCATTTGTTGTTGTAGTTGCTCCTTTTGAACTAGAAGCGTCTACTCCCTCTCAACTAGAAGCCCCTACGACTMCCTGTGTTGAACYCTGATCTGGAGACCTGTCCATCCAAGACATGCTCATAGGCATCTCCTCACTCTCAAGAGCATCCAACTATGTCATCTCATTTCATCTAAGTCTCCTGATTGTACTGGAAGAAGCCTCACAACTACTAGTCTCTAATASTGACACTGACTATGAATCCAAGAATCCACTGAATCCAACCACAGGTTGTCCCAACAACCTATATAACCTATAATAATTGACACTAAGCACTACTATTGTGTCTGGAGTAGCTTCCTCTGGATATAGGAACACATGTCCATGAAAGAACACAATTCCACATCCCTCACTCTCCAAAGTTGACACTGAGAGAAAATTTACCGATAGCTCTGGAACAAACAACACCTCAGTCACCTCCAGAAATCCTCCTGACTATAGTTGGAATCTCATACATCCAACCCCCTTCACTATATGTTTGGTGCTAGCCCCACAACCCACATAACAGTCTGAGTCTATCTCTGAAAAATTAAGGAACACAGACCTCATTCCCATCATATGTTGAGATGCACCATTGTCCACAAACCAAGCTTGGTACCTCTGGATCCTTCTTTCTCTTCTTCTTGTTTGGACATTGACTAGCGTAGTGGCTAGTCTTATGACATGCAAAGCATTTCATTTTTCTCATGTCCTTCTTGCCTTTTCTCTTTCCCACAAGAGCAACATTCTCCTCATCTGCACCACCCTCTGCCTTCTCGTGATCTCTACTCTAAGATCCCTCCTGAATCTCCTCCTGAATAAAATCATTCCACAGCCTCTCCCAAGAGGGAAAGTTCTCTCTTCCCACCACACACTTCACGAACACATCCCAAATTTTAGTGAATCCCTTCAGGGATATGTGCACCAAATCTGAGTGTGGAACAGTCTCACAAACAATGCTCAACTCATCCTTCACCTACCTGATCTAAGTAAGATATGAGGCCACATTCTCTCCCTTGGCCATCCTAGTGTTGTGGAGTTTGTCCCTTAGGGCCATCTTCCAAATCTCGTTCTTGTTCTCATAGAAGTTTGTCAGTGCATCCCACATCTCCTTGGTTGTCTTCTTCTCAACCAAGTGTGGGATCAGCTGGTCTTTTACCCCATCTAGGAGTATCCTATGTGTCATTTCTTCCTTTACCTCATGGAGGTCTAGAGCAATGGGATCTGACAAAGGCACGGTCACTATTATACTCAAAAAATTCCATAAGCTTGTTCTCCCTAAGAACAACTACAATCATCACCTTCCATTGCAAGTACTTGGAGATCCCCTCCAACCTATCGGCATACCTGATATTGGAAGCCATCCTAGTCCAATTGACCCAAAATCTTTTTCCTTTTTTTTCTTCCTAGCAAGAACCCCTGCAAGTCAATGTTATCCAAGTGCCAAAATCTTGTCCATTGAACCTCAGAGCCCAAGCTCTGATACCATGTAAAAATTTACTGTGACTTTCGTCAAACACTTAGTCAATAACCAGATTTCAACCTCCAACAGACATTCACCAATAATGCAAGTAAATCATATGCATTCAACTGGAACTATGAGCAGAAATGCAAATTAATAAGCAATATGAAATTTAGCAGTGGAAATAAATGAACAACAAACATGCATTCAAGTACACATTTGACACAAGATGTTCGTGCAATGCCCTTGGAAAAACCCCAAAGGGAAGACCATCCCAAGAGATTCTTTTATTGAGGTCACAAGAAAAAAATTTGAGTTTACAACAACAATCTTTTCAACATTAATTACAGCAGTACTTATCTTGAAATTTGTGCCAACATTTCACCTCGCTTTTTGTGCCAAAGTCCCTTGATTTCTRTGCTCGAAAGATCCAAAACCTTTTATGTCATAAGTACCATCATCACCCAGTTCTACCTTTACATTGAATTTCTTATCCCGATAGTTTGCAAGATTTTGTTTGAAACCGRTCATGTGTTTGGAGGCACCGTTTTCCATTAACCAAACCTCCTTTGAGTTGGTTATAGTGCCAGAAAGAGTTGATATGAGATAATATTTTTGGTGTTGTTCTTTCTCTTTGGTGGTTGCCTTGGTTCTTCTTCTGTGAGGTTCTTGTTGAGGCTCTGCTTCTTCAGTGGCAACTGAAGCATGGAGCTTACATTTTCTTCTCTACTGAGAGGGAGGGTTCCTGCAATCTTTTGCATAATGTCCTAGCTTATTGCAGTTAAAACATCTTACTTTAGATAAATAGGATTAATATGAGATAACTTACCTTGAGGTTTCTTACCTTTGCCTTTAGGTTGAGGAAACTTCTTCTATTTCTTGGCTTTAGCTGAAAGGGCATGATCTCTTAGAATTGAATGTTCATTTCTACTTTTGAGTCTTCCTTCTTCTTCTAAGCAGTCATGCCATAATCTGTCGAAGTTGGTTGAGCTTCTCTTCCATTTACTTAAGCGAGAAAGACTCCCCATGACTCAGGGAGTCCATCAGCTGCAGATTGCACAAGGTCATCATCATCCACAGCAACTCCTATTGTTGTAAGATGATCTCTGGTTTGAGCAATCTTGGATAAGAAGGCAGCAATGGTTTCATCATTTCCCATCCTAAATGTACATAGTTGTTTCTTCAATATTCTCTTCTGAGTTGGAGCCTTCTTTTCATAGAGATTTGTTAGCGAATCAAAGCAATCTTTGGCAGTCCTTAGATGACCAATGATGGTCATCATTTTGTCCTTCACATAGTCAAAAATTACTCTTTCAGCTTTGGATTGTTTCTTCTTGTATGTTGCTCTGGCAATATTTGAAGTGGATTCTTCAATTACCCTAGTAACCAGTTCTTCCAGGTCACTCTCTTCAAGGATGTTGAGTATCCTACACTTCCAAGCATTAAAGTTGGAGACCCCTTCAAGTCTATCTTCAGCATTGACTGAAGAAGAGGCCATGTTGAGTTATGTATCAGTTTAAGTAGATGATATGTTGTTGATCTGCAAAACAAACCCTAACAAAATGGATCTACGCAGGTTCAAGTCTGCAATTCTTGAGCTCTTTTCACGCGGCAGCTAGAGTGGAGCTCACACAACAGAAAAAAGTGCTCAAAAGAGGCCGCGACACTTAACCACATGTCTGTGGCTCTAGAAGCACCCCACAGAACGCATCAAGCGGTTAAAACCACAGGACTGACAGCAAGGAACAAGTCCGGTAGCAAGGAGGGCAAATCCAAGAGCTTAGAAGAGGCAGATCTGAAGCAGAAGACAAATCTGGCAGCACTCTTCACCTCAAAGGAGACACATCCAGCAACAAATCCAAATAGAAAACATCAAGCCAATAAAATCGCAGAACTGAGATTTGAAAAGCAAATGAGGAAGCCCCATCAATCAAGAGGAAATAGTCATTGAGGTAGTTGCAGCTTGTAGAAGGATGAGAGAGTAAGTGTGAGGGAAATGAATATGATAGGTTCTAATTTATAGTTGGGGAGAGGGGTTTAAGGTATTAGAATAATAATTAATTATTGACATATTATTAATATAAATATTAATTAATATGTCAATTAATATTAATTAATATTCTAATTACATATTAAAACCTCAATCAAAAAATTAAAACCCCAATCACACAAAATGAAAACCCAATCTCATAAACCAAGAGGGAAAGGCAAACCAACAAGGGGTTACTTGTTAAGATAAAGTCAAGGAGGGTTCCTTAATGGAAAAACATGTCCATATGAGTCTCATGGTGACCTATAAACTTTATCATCACTACATAAGGGGGTACATCACACAATGTGGTCATGCCCATCTTCATATACTCTCCTAGGTCTCATGGACCATCCCGGGAGAGAGGAAGAGGATCACACATCAACAAATCTTGGTATTACATCAAGATCTACCTTGTCAAAGACCAGGTTGCCCCAAAACATATCTGGAGGCCCTAGAACACATATAGGGTCTTATCCACCAAGGTACAAGACCAAGGATCAACCCATGCATTAAAAAAAGGTTCCCTGGAGAACATCTAGGGGCCCTAGACACATCTAGGGACTTATATCAACCACCAAGGAACACATCCAAGGATCAATCCAAGCATCGGGCAAGGATTCCCTGGAACACATCCAAGGGCCCTAGAACACATCTAGGGTCTTACTTCTTGGTCCTAGACTAAGAACCCCAGTCATCTACTGCGGGGGATCACAAGGGCCTTTTTCCATGGCTCTCACTGCTTGGTCTCATACCAAGAAACCCCAGGAGTGTGTTCGGGGCCCTAGTCCATAGCTAGGGTCTTATGCCATCCTCCAGGAGAACGACTCTTGTAGCTGCACTAATTTCAACACTCTCTCTCAGCAAGAGAGGCATTCTTAGTAGCACCAAGCTTGTCTCGAAAGTACACAAACTTTGTCAGGGACAGTGGCTTGGTCAAAATATCTGCAGTCTGTTCTGCCGTCAAAACATACTGAATACTAAGAATGTTCTTCTGCACCATGTCCCGAACATAGTGGTATCTCATCTCAATGTGTTTCGACCTGTCATGGAACACCGGATTCTCGGAGATCTTATACAGATCTGGTTATCACAATGGATGATTGCGGGTTCTAGCTCTGCACTGAACAAGTCTGAAAGTAGCTTTCTAAGCCACACTGCTTCTCTGCTAACAACACTTGCAGCAATGTATTCTGCTTCTACAGTGCTCTGGGCTATGGAGCCATGTTTCCTGCTGGACCAAGAGATCATCGTTGAACCCAAACTGAAACAATATCCGGAAGTGCTCTTCTGGTCCACTGTATTGCCCATCCAATCTGAATCTGTATATCCATGAAGCATTACACCTCCACTGGAAGTGTATCTGAGCTCATAGGCTATAGTCCCCCAAACATATCTCAGAATATGTATAACAGCAACCATATGTATATGCTTTGGTTCACACATGAACTAGCTTAGGGCATTCACTCCATAAGAAATGTTTGGTCTGGTATGTATGAGATACATCAAGGACCCAATGATCTGTCGATATAAGGTAGGCTCTTCCGGATCTGTACCTATAACCTAGTCTTGTAATTTGTTCAGGTTAGAAATCATCGGTGTGGTCATGGACTTACAGTCCATCATGCCAAATCTACGGAGCACATCAACTGCATCCGTGAATGGAAGAGACTCTCAACCTAATTTTGAAAGATTGTGGCATGACTGCTTAGAAGACGAAGGAAGACTAAACAGCAGAAATGACTATCCAATTCTGAAAGATCATGCCCTTGCAGCAAAGACCAAGAAATGGAAGAAGTTCCCTAAGTCAAAAGGCAAAGGTAAGAAACCCCAAGGTAAGCTATCTCATCTCAATCCTCATTTATATAAAGTTAAATGCTTTAACTGCAATAAGCTAGGACATTATGCAAGAGATTGCAAGAGTCCTCCCTCTCAGTAGAAAAGAAGAGGAAGATTTCAAGCCTCAGTTGCCACTGAAGAGGCTAAACCCCAAGAGGAGCCTCAAAGAAGACAAACCAGAGCTGCCACCAAAGAGCAAGAACAACATAAGGAATATTATCTCATTTCAGCGCTTTCCGGCACTATCACCAAGTCAGCGGAGATTTGGCTAATAGACAGCAGTGCTTCCAGACACATGACAGGCTTCAAACAAAACCTTGCAAACTATCAAGACAAGAAATACAAGGCAAAGGTTGA
>JASDQU010099786.1:376499-398360 GCA_032191745.1 Picea mariana | reverse complement strand
CTAGAGATTGGAACATAAATACATAATCAAGGAGGCTCTAGAGTCAAAATGACCTCGCCACAACAACAAAACACATACTAGCAAGAGTCAAGACTACAAGTCACTATCTCATTAGGGGGATTCAAGAAATTTTCACTATCAAGGGGAGGAGGAACATAATGAAAGGGGTCTCTATGTCTAATACCGGTAGAATGAAGAGATGGAGAATCCTCGTAATCAAAAGTGGGGTTGGCTGCCCTCTTCCTCCCTATTTCTGCCTGTATAGCTTTTTCCCTAGCCTTATCTTGTTGGTAGTCATTAAGTACTTTTTTCATCTCTTCTCTAATATGCCCAATAACCTCCAATGGTGCCTCACATGATTTAACTTGGCCTTTAATACCAGCCAAGTGTTCTTTCAACCTACGAATGCCACCGCCCCCCACCCCCTCCTTGATGCATTTTTGACAATACTTGCAACACATGTTACCTTCAACCACCTCGGCATGAACCCATGCGGCATCTTTAGCTTTTGGGGCCATTGTAAATTTGTAAATGCAAACTCAAAGGCTAAGCCTAAATCAAAGGTGGAATTTGCACAATGCAAGCAATCTGAAAATGCAAAGAAGGAACCTTGTCTTAGACTCTTACAAGTTTCAAACTTTCACACATTCAACAATGAAGATTCAACTTTCAATATGGAAAAAAAATGAGTGGAAATTGTTCAACATACCTCTAGAGTCTGCTCCAAACTCCCCCAAACTTGAAGATGAACTATAGCCTCCTAGTTGAGATGCCAAATCCACCACAAACTGCCCAAAACACTTGCCCAATAAGCTCCTCAAGGCTGCTCCTCAAGAATCAATGCTGCTCCAAAACCCAAAAGCTCCCAAATGCTCCCAAATGATGAATGAGAGAGGTGTGAGGCTCTTAGAGGGGGTTGTTGTGCCTTTATAGCATGTTGTTAGGGTTTAGGGGGGTTAGGGATTTTTAAAAACCCAAAAAAAATTACCTTTTGGCATCCGTGGGCGTCCTTCAGAAAATCCGAACTGAACCGGTCGGTTTGGTTTTTCTCCCGGTTCAAACCGGTCAGCCTTCTAACCGATCAAACCGGTCGGTTCCGGTTCGACCGGTTTTTAAAACACTGCTATTAAGTAAAGTGGAAATTAAATTAAGTAGATAATGCATGGATGACAAGTGGATTAGTGCCCGAAATAATTGCATGGATGACAAGAGAATTAGCGCATGGGTACTTTTGCAAGGATGACAAGTGGACTCATACATGCAATTGAAAGAAACATTATTTCAATGGATTTTGAGGGAGTTTGAGGGGACTTTTCTACGAGCTACCGCATTAGAGTGTAGGAATTTTCGTAGATTGTGAAGAGATCGTGAAGTTGTTGTGAGTGATTTGTGTTGGTCCTTAAGGAGATTTCTGAACTGGAACGAGGAGATTGAGGGTGAGGTAGAGATCCTTAGCTTGGTTAGTTTTACTAATTGAGGGATCAGGGTCTCTCAATCTCTAACTAAGTGGTAGGTTGGGAGGAAAGTTCTCCCCCAAATTCTATTGCCCAAATGCGTTGCTTGTTAGTGGTTTCTTGTTGTTAGTCACTTGAGCTTTGGCTATCCTCATCTTCTTCCTGTCTGTAAGTCAATATCAGTTGCTATATTCCAAGTATACCTGCACCCTAATAGAATATAACTATTGTAAGGATATGAAAGTTTTCATAAGAAATATGTTGCTTTTAAATGAGTAAACGAATGTTAAGTTCATTCTTCAACTAGTTAATTAATGGTTATTTTCCTTTATGGGTAACATCTGGTTTATCACGCTCGTCAGGGCTAGACCGAGTGATGAGGATTAATAGTGTTAATGGTGCCCACCTCAGTTTGAATCCTATATAACCTCAACGCGTGATGGCAGGGTTTGCATGTAAAAAATAGGGTTTATAGTGGCAGCCCGAAGGTTTCAAACCTGTGTCTTGCAGGTGAGATTCTGCCCAGTTACCAAATTCCCTAGTTTGATTGATACAAAAAAAATCCAATATGTTATTATTTAAATTGATTAATTGTCTTGTTGGCTATTGAACTTCTTCGTCATTATAGAGCAAATTTCTTGATTTTTGGTTGTTTACACTGCTAATGAACGACCCTGACTCTTAGTGATTGTTGTCGTCCTTATACACACTTGCAAACATGAGCTAAGTCCTGCTCACTTAGCGTGTCCTCGGAGGCACAATGCCTAAGTTCAAAGTCCACGCTGTCACTTTGACTTGAACCTCTTCCGTCTAGGCTAACTCCTAGGGAAGCCAAGGGGGGTAGACCCTAATTTCTAGATGAGATTAAGAATTTAATGTTCTAGGGGTTGGTTTTAATTGGTTAGAAGGTCAGGGGGAATCTAGCCTACGATGTTAATCAGCAAATGCAAGATGCAACTATCTAAGTATGAGAGTCAGACCTTTTCCTATGGCAACTAAGACTAGTGCCTAAGATTGGGCAAGGGGTCCACTAAGTTAAGGGGATGTTCGTTACAAGATAATTACAAGTTACAATATTATAACAAGATAGACAAACTAGATACAAAAGAATATAAATATATACAAGCTAAACTAGGTACAAAAATACTAACAAGTGCTTGAAATGTGCAGGAAAGAAGATACTCAAAGACGAACAACCATCAACACATCAAGCCAAGCATGCTCACAACAGATAGACTTCTGTTGGACTGCTTTTCAATGGCCAAGAGACGCAAAGCACTCAAGACCCAATCAAGAGAATGCCTCCAGGTGGATGCGCACTTCTTGAAGGATCACACCACAAGTACAAGAATTAAGGATAGATGAAAAACGTGGAAAGCCAAATATTCCAAATGAAAGATTTAACCACTTAAATATTATTTCTACAACACATCAAAGATAGCTTGCATATGAATGTAAATTGAAGGACAGTGAGATCAGTGAGCTTGCAAGTGTGTAATTGTATTGATGATGTTGTAAATTGAAAATTAAATTAAGTGATAAAATGTGAGATTAATTTTATCCCTATCTAGGTATCAACCCAAAAACTCTCCTCCCCCTATTACCAAGTGGTTGTTGGATGCTAGAGAAGTGAGGCAACGAAGCCCACCCTAGCTTCACAGGTCAACCCTAAGGCTGAGTACTCCGAAAAGGACGTCACACGTCGTGAGACCGTCCCTGGCCTAGCACCTTCCGTGGCTTTCCTCAAAACTCCGTTTTAAATGGCAAAGATGGTGAGTTATGGTGTCCTATTAAGTCTAATTAGTTTATTTTAGACCTATGAGTTAAATATGGCGAAGTGTGACTCAGTGCTTGTAGCTTGCTCAACAAAGGATTGCCAAAATACTGAAGACGAGTGTGAACTCTTAACAATGAAATTGCAGATTTAGTTCTTAAGTGTTGAATTATTGCATGTAAATGTAAGAACTAAAAAGTTTGTGAAACCGAGATCTAAAAAATGCTGTGAAGGTGAAGCCTTTGAAACACAAGATCGCAAGTTAAATCCACTTATAAAAGATTAGATTGCATATGATACTTAAAGCAAAACATATAACTTGCGGAAATTAAAAATGATTAATTATCACTTGGAGGTACCAATACTTGCATGCATGTATTAAAATATAGATCTAAGAGCGATTATAGCATGTGAAGTAAATGACTGAAATGAAAGATTAATTAACCAGTTATTTGATGCATGTGTGTTGGATTAAGATTAGAGAAATTGAAACTTGCAGGCAACGGAAAATAAAGATCTAATCTAAGCCACCACGGGCTCTAAGCTAGGATGTGTTAAGTGTGAGATCTACTCTAGATTATTTTAGCTTTAAGCATGCATGTAGAAATCACTACTAATCTAGCTAAACTAAGCAAGGAAAGACAGAAAAGAAAACTAATCTAAACTTGCAAAGTAATGACTGAAGGAAAGGAAGGCAAGCCGCTTGGTTACAACTCCTTCGGGCTTGCGTTTACAATATTTTGGAGAGGAAAGAAGGATGAGAAATTGTTACCACTTCAAGGAGTTGTTTTGAGGGTGTGTTGTGTATGGGGTTGGGCAGCATGCCCTCTTGTCCTAGTAAGAACCTGCAAAATTCAGCAAGCTATTGCTTGCTGATTTGAGCTGCAACACACTCAACAAAGTTATGAAATTTATGTTTTTAGGCAGAAATTTCGTGCATACAAAAACCAGAAAGTTGTATTGATTAAGTGACCAATCTAAGCATGCTAAATACCAAAATCTGAAAGTGTAAGAATGAGGGAGAAGAACAGAAAATTGCTTGTGAAATGTAAGTGAAGATGAGGGCAGATTCGTCCTTGAAGCTATCCCAACAACTTCCTTTCAAGGCAACCTGCAAGCTTCAATAAACCGTGAGATCAAATAGATAAATGGATTGCATGCATGGATAATACAACAAAGTTAGTATTAAACATGAATATAACGCATATAGGCAAGCAAACAAAGTTTTACTCCACCTAGCCAAGCAAACAAAGTTATACCTCAGCTATACTATTTTAATGATCACAAAATACTGAAAACAAGAACAGCATCACCTCGAGTATGTAAATGAAGCATGTAGACAAAATCCAACACTCCCAATTCCTCCAAAGCAATTTTTGTATTATTAAATGGGAAGAGGTTGTAGCAACAATGTTGCTCCAAGCTCTTCAATAACCAAAACTAGTGAAGCAATATGACAATAGTGAGAGAGAGAAGGAATGAGATGGAGAGAATTTGGTAGCATAATAATACTGTCAAGAATGGTGTTAAATGAGGGAGAGAGAGGTTTCTTATATAGACTTGAGAGACCAAGAAACCTTTTCTGGATCTTCAACAAGTGTCACAAATCCAACTCAAGTGACAACTCAAGGAGAGGTGGCTTGAGCTTTTAGGGTAGGGGCAACTTTGGCATGTGAGGTGAGTTGTGAGCTGAGGTGGCCATAAAATGAAGGCGTATTGGTTGGGAGAAGAGTCTCACGCTTTCCTTTAAGGCACATTCCAACTCAGCGTTTGATGTTTCCATGTCCAAATGAGATGTTTCCATCTCATTCCAAGAATGATAGCGTGAGTTACCAAAGGAAGGTATGAGTTTAAAATAGGAAATGTGTGAGGTAAAAGGAGGAAAGCATGAGCCAAGGTGAGGGATGCGTGTGGGAGGATGTGTTGGCCACACTCCAAAAAGGAAAGCGATTGGTGGAGGAAGGGAGTAGGGGAGGCCCACGCTTTAAAAAGAAGGCAAGTTCCACTTCACGTGCGAGCCTTTCCTAGTCTACGTGAAGGAAAGCGTGAGTTAGAAGAGGGAGTGCGTGAGGCAAGTTTGAGTGTGGGGGACGTGTGGGTAGAGTGTGTTGAGCACACTCCCCAATTGCACGTGAAAGGAGGACGAGAGGATAAAGGAGGCGTAGGAAAGGAAAGGGGGACCCACGCCTTAATTAAAGAGTGAGTTTCCAATTAATACATGGGAGGGGGGGACGTAACATCCAAAAGTGGTAATTAATTTGAAATTTAATTAAATGAGTAGGTAAAGGGTTAGGATAGGTTCGGTCGGCCCCTCTCATTATTAATGCCACTTACTTCACTGTTTTTTGGTCCATTATTACAAAACATTTGCCCATGTCCTGGGTTTGGCAATTAAAATCGTCATTTTCCGAAAAAACTCCTAAGTGGACAAAAAACCTAGCAAAACTTGTCCGACTGAGTTGAAACTTGGTCCACATGTTTAGGGGGTCTCATTATCTTTCTTTTGAGTACAAATACCCCTATCAAAGATCCTGGGACCTAAGTTTTACATTAGTTACCCARAATTAATTAATTCAGAACCTTAAAAAAAACCTGGCTATACTTGACGAAATTCCACGAAATTTCGCGTGCTATCTTTCATGGTCATTTACATMATTCCTAAACACTAGCTACCTAGGAATGACTTCATTAGAACGCCTTTCACCACTTTGGAGGATTTATTGGGTGGGAGTGAAAAACTCAAGGAAGATTAACCCGACTAGTTAGGCCACATTAACCTCCTAAGGATAAAAAGCACTCAGTGAAAGGAACTCTCCTAATGAAGAAACCCTAAGGCAACTAACCTAACATGATCCATGTAAACCTACTACATTATAAACCCGCGCAGGGGTGCAGAAATCCCGCTTACAAAACTCTGTGCTGGAGCAAAAAAATGCCTTGTAGAACCAAAAAGTCTTCGACATGTTTGCATCTGTTGATGCATATCTTTATGGTATATGGAGTTAACCCCCTAGTTGAACATCTGGCTCCACATGGGGACGTGTGTTCGATCTTCTCACATGGGACGGAGAGTATACGAGAATCCAGCATCTACAAGAAGGTGCTCACCAATATCCAACATAAGCATACATATATATCAAACGAACAAGTAAAATGCTATAAACAACATTTACATAATGAAATAACTATTGTACAACCTCATAACTATAAAATGAAACTATGATACAAAAATACATCTAAGTACATAATCACATAATAAATGAAAGAATACAAAAGGAGGGTTAGAGATACGTTACAATCGTCCATGCGCCGGATGGAATGAAGCCATAAGTGTCTGAAACATCCTTGTCCAGGATGACTCACAGAAGATACCTTCCCAAGTTTTATTAACTTGGAATTTTTCGCGAGAAACAACCAGCCAAGAATCATGCTCGTTCTTCCCTTCAACCAAATACTAGAATATGACAAGCCATGTAAACTTTTAATACTCTGTTGCTCGTGACTGCCAAGGTGGGAGGCCAACCAATACTCATAGTGATATGACATTGATAAACTGAAGTTGCCTTCCCATTTTCCCATTATTCTGTACAAAGTCCTCTTTTGGCTGAGAGGTCGGAAACGAACATGCCAATGGAACCATTATACTGTTTTCCTCAAGGTTGTCAAGGTTCTCCTCCAAAGAGATTGGTTCCGCGGGAGGAGGGTGGGGACTTGAATTATCTAGATACTCAACATTTTCAAACTCAAATTCCTTTACCTCCTCAAAGTAAATGACTAACTCATCCATGTATTCAACCGGAGTTTCCCTATGAACTTCCTTATCTTTTTCACTGTCAAGCTCAAGTTCATGGGGTTCCGGATACTCAATGCAAGTCTCTGTGAAATTAGCTTCCATGATTTCCAATTGATCTTCTATGGCTATAAATTGTTCATTCATGGCTTCATACTGTTTTGTATGGGCATACTACATGTTCAAAATGATGTTTTTAAGCTCCTCAATGGGATCTGGTGGAGTATCAACCTTTACGTCTGAATTAGTTGTTTTAATAGCTAGAAGATTCTTCCTCCTCCAGTCTTCCATAAAATCATCAATTAATTCATTGCAAATTTCATCTCGATCATCCCCAAATCTCTCCAAAAAGTCATGCAGAAAGTCTCGTATGGTCTTGATAGAATTATCCTCATAAAGAAGAAACCAATGACCAGCATATCCGTCATCCACCAAAAGAGTCCAAGAAAACAATCGCATAAGAGCATCCTCACAAATGGGTGAATCATCCCAATCATCAATTAATTGCCCAAAGGCCTTGACATGAGCACAAGCATCATCACCATATTGAAACCCCAATAATTCGGCCTCCAAGGAATAAGCTGCCAAACCCCCTAAGAAGGGTGCCAAAATGTAGATCAGCCCACTGGAAGCCCTCTGGTAAAGTCTCGGGCTGAATGATGAAGATCTGACCAACCAAATGACCAGATCCTCAATCTGTGTTGGCCCTCCTCTCTGAATCTGTGCTGAGCTCCAATAAATAATACGGCAGAGAAACCTCCTCTAGAAAAGGCTAGGAAAGGCGCCCTAAGCCCTACAAAGAATACCCAGAAGTCTGCCTGCTCCAAATCCTTTCCTATGCATGGAACGAACTCCTCTCCTCAAGGTGGTGCGCCCTCCTACTGAAAACCTCCTGGAGTTGCGCCCTAGCTATCCCTGAACCTGTGGCTGATGTAGAACCCCTTTGAAGCTAAGTAAATCTGATGTAGAATGGTGAGGGAGGAATCTTTCACCTCCGTGACCAAGCTTGGACCAGGTTGGGTGGGATCTTTCACCACCGAGCTGATCTCTAGGGTTTGTTAAGTCAAAACCCCCAAGTGCATGGGCTCACTAGCAAGAAGCCAAATATCAAAATGATAAACAACATGAATGATAGAATAGAGGCACCTATCTCTCTTTTATCCTCCCTGATCACCTTGTCTCTCCAAAGTGACTTTACTTTATTTAATTATTAATTAATTAATTAAATCACTTTAATTAATTAATTAACCATTTTACCTCTGAAAAGTACCTTATCTCTCCTTGTGGCTTCCCTGGCCACTGAAAGTCACTTCTCATCATCATATCATGTAGTGTTGTTCCTCTCGATTCCAATGAGCTATTACACTAAGAGGTTCCTCCCAAAGTATTATGCCCAATATGACCTCCTTAGTGAATTTAATTAACCTATAGCCCAAAATAACTCAAAATTATGGAAATCGTCAGAATGTAACGGAACCAAGGCCAAGTTGTGCGGAATGGATCATGATGATGAAATAAGATGAGCGATGCAAGCCGGACCCCAAAATACCCCTCAATAGCCCCTGTACTCGCTGTAACCTCCATCTGGCTACCCTGGTCATCATAATGCTCTGAAATATAATGATGTCCCAAAGTGAGGACATTGCAATCATATATAGATTACACTACTGGAATTATTTAACATTTAATGCAGCGGAAACTAGAAAAGAAAACACACACAGTGCACAATTATTTTTTGCTCTTCTAAATCAATTCATCACTCAAATATCATCAGAACTTACAAGAGCTCCTTGACTGGGAAAATGGCTCTGAGAAAATTTACAGTGAAACAACAAAAATCTGAAAACCAAAATCACCTCAAACCGCCGCTAAAACTTGTTTTATGACCCAAATACAGTATTGCCTGCTCAGTACAGCCTGTACAGATTCGCACATGTGGGTTATCATGCTCACACGTGCAGCCTGCAAACAATTTGGTCATTGTTCTGTCACACTCGTGACCTACCACCCTCGTATGGATTCGCACGTGCGGCCCTTTCTCGCTACTATACGTTCCATTCGTGCAGCCTCTCTGCTAGCTTGTTGTTGTACGGTATGGTTGGTAATTTATGTTGTCTTTCTTTGTTGTATCTTCCTACTGAAATCTCCTTGCCAAGCTAAATAATGAGATCTCTGATTTTCTCATTCACTCACATGACTTGTGAAGTAAATTATCTCTCTATGTCTTTGTCCTTTTCCCTCTCTGTCTTTTAAAACATTAACTTGAGCCAAATCCCTAATCTCAACGATCAAGATCTAACCATGAGATCAATGGCTCTCTTTTAATTAAATCACTAAGTGACCCAACTTAGTCACTTTATTAATTAAAAGTTACTTTAATAAAAGACTCACTTTATTAATTAATTAATAAAAGTGAACTCTAGAAAAAAAGCATAGGATACATTTAATGACGATTTCCACAAGTAGACACCCTTGTGGAAATACCTATTTGAGCTACAGTCACTAACACTTCCTCTTAGCGAGGAAGGTATTCTCCACCACTCTAAGCTTATCTCTGAAGAAGACGAAGTTGCCCTTCACCAAGGGCTTGGTGAAAATGTCTGCCAATTGTTCATCTGTAGGAATATATTGGAGCTTGACTGCTCCCTTCAGCACCATGTCTCTGATGAAGTGGTATCTGATCTCAATGGGATTTGACCTGTCATGAAACACTGGATTCTCTAAGAGTTTGATGCAACTCTAGTTATCGCAGTGGATCACTGTCAGCTCAAGCTCTTGACCAAACAATCTTCTGAGTATCTTGCAAAGCCATATGGCTTCACAACTAGCTAAATTGGCTGCCATGTGCTCTGCCTCAACTGAGCTCAGTGCTACTAAGGTCTACTTCCTGCTGAACCAAGAAATCATTGCTGACCCAAAGTTGAAGCAACACCAAGAGGTGCTCTTCCCAATATGAATCTCAATAGCCCTCCAACCTCACACCATATCCACCAAGGTACTGCGATCCATATCCTACTGTGCCCTGCAAGTATCTAAGCACGTGCTTTGCTGCAACACAGGGAACCTCCCTCAGCTCCACCATGAACTGGCGTAAGGTGTTAATAGCAAAGCAAATGTCTGGTCGAGTGTTGATCAGATACATTAATGAGCCAATCAGTTGTCGGTACTTTCTGGGGTCTGCCAACTCTGAATCTAAAGAATCAATCTGCCTTAGGTTGGTCACCATCGAGGTGGCCATCGGTCTGCTATCCTACATCTTGAATCTCTTCAGGATCTCAACAGTGTACTTCCTCTGTCTGAGGAAGATCTTGTCTGGTCGCTACCAAACCTCAAGTCCTAGAAAGTAATGCATTGGCCCAATATCCTTCATCTCAAATTTTGACGCTAAGTCTAACTTGCATCCTGCAATCAGCTTCTCTGCCCCTGTCAAAATAAGATCCACATACAACACCAAGATGAGGGGCTCAGATCTAACCAACAAGAAGAATAGGTCAAGATCTGCCTCACTCTTAGTGAAGCCCATGCCCTACAGATAGCTTTCGATCCTAGCACACCGGACTCTGGGCACCTATTTGAGTACATACAGGGCTTTCTTCAACATGCATACATGCGTCTCTCTATCATGGACCTCAAACCCCTATGGTTGCTCGATGTAGACCTCTTTCTCAATGACTCTGTTGAGGAAGGCGGTCTTTTCACATCCATCTGATGGATGCTCCACTCCATCTCAGAAGCAATAGAAAGTTTTGCTCGGAGAGAGGAGTATCTAGCAAAAGGAGCAAAAATCTCCTCATAGTCTACTCCCTCTTTCTAAGAGAACCTACGAGCCACAAATTTGGCCTTGTACTTCTCCACACTACCATTTGTTGCATGCTTTACCTTGTAAAGCCATCTAGAGGTCACCACTGACTTCCCCTCTGGCCTCAGCACAATCTCCTAGACATCATTCCTCGTGATGGAGTTGTGGTCCTCCACCATGGCATCTCTCCATACCTGTTGGTTGGCTACTTCCTCAAAGCTGGAGGGATCTGAGTCTATTATGTTGGTCATCAAAACCATATACGTCCAAAACTTTTGAGGAGGCCTACTCTCCCGGAATGTGATCTTGCAAGGCTCAATATGCTCCCAATCATCCCCCGCAAGGTCTGCTCAAACCACCTGGGCCTCCTGACGGTAGTCGAAGGAGATAACTGCTCCTCCACCTCCTCTGGAGTCTGGCTCCCTGCACTAGAAGTCTTTGCTCTCGACTCATCCTTTGGGCATACCTCCTTTGGCCCCTCTACAACTGTGAGTAGATCCTGATATTTCCTAGATGCCAAGTCCTCCTTGAACTTTACAAGTCGACTGACCATTGTCCTTCGTTGCTCTATCAGGAAGAATCTATAAGCCTTTGAATCCTCGCTATAACCCACTAAGATTCCCCTCTTTCCTGAGGGCTACAACATTGTCCTCTTCTCCACATGGATGTGGTTATAGACTGGACAACCAAAAATCCTAAGATGTCTTATCTCAAGTCTCCTACCTGTGAATGCTTCCTCCAATGATTTATCCCCCAGTATCCAATGTGGGCTCCTATTATGAAAATACACAATTGTGTTGCATGCCTCGACCAACAAAAACAAAAGCAAACTTTAATCATGGATAATCACCTTCGTCACATTGTCGATAGATCGATTCTTCCTCTCTACAACCCCATTCTACTGCAGGTTATAGGCCACAGTGTTCTCCCTCTTGATTTTTGCCTCCTTGCAAAAATCAGTGTACTCATTAGAGGTGTACTCAACCATGTTGTCTATCCTCAACACCTTGATCTTCCTTCCTTTCATGTCCTCCACCTAAGCTTTGAAATCTCTAAAATAACTAAAGACCTCATCCATGGTATTCATGAATGTAGATCCAAGTCTTCCTAGAGAAGTCATCAATGAAGGTCACATAGTAGGATGTGACCTTCACTGAATCAATTGACATAGGCCCACCAACATCGAAATGTATCAGATCCAAAATGCCTTTGGATAGAGTCTCGCTGCTAGGAAATGATGCCTTGACATTCTTGCCAAGAGCACAACCTTTACACACCCCCTCATGATCCAAACTGAATTCTGGAAGCCCAATGACCATCTACCTCAGTAATGGTAGAGCTCTGTGATGGAGATATCCCATCCTACTGTGACACAGCGTGCACAAGCTCTCACTGGTGTGCATCAATGCCTGAATAGGCTGGCTCTGAAGTCTATATAGGTTACCATCCCAAACTCCAATCCTCAAAGTTGTGTCTGGACTGGCTCCCTCTCGGCGAATGGACACTTGCCCCCGTCGAAAGTTAACCTCATAAACTTTGTCCTCCATGACTGAGATGGACAAAAGGTTCTTCTTCATGCTAGGTACATACAATACCTCATGTCCATCAAAGGATCCTTGTGACTCGAGCTGCAACTACATTGTTCCCTGAACCCTCACTGCATACTTGGCATTGTTGCCACGCTCTAAGTGGAGCTCTGCGTCCTCTAATAAATTGTTGAACAACTCTCTAGCCTCTGTCATGTGGCGGGATGTGCCACTATCCAAGTACCATGCATTGCGGGGAGTAACGTTGGTAGAAAGAAAAGCCACGAATGAAAAATCACTCTCGAACTTTGATGCAAGTTCGTTCAACTGTCTCTGTTGTCGTTGCGACTGTCTGTGACTTGTCTTTCTTTCTCTGTGGACATTGAGAGGCAAAGTGGCCATTCTTATGGCAAATGTAATATTTGATCTTGCTCATGTCTCTCTTCTGCCCAGACTGTTGCCCCTCTCCCTGACTGTTACCGTTCTTGACAAAACTTTCCCTTTTCCTTTCTTGGTTTTGCTAACAAAGGGCTAAGTTTTCATCACCCCCACCTCCTCCATGCTTGTCGGATCTGGACTCCTTCTGAGTCTCCTCCTGAATGCAATCATCCCAAAGTCTCTCCCACTTGGGAAGCTGATTCCGAGCACAGATGCCCATGATGAATGGTTCACATGCCTTGGTGAATCCATTCAGAGCAACATTTATAAGTTCTGCATCCAATAGAGCCTCTCTAATAGCTGCAAGCTAGTCACGGATCTATGTGATCCTCATAAGGTAGTTGGTCACGTTGTCGGAGTGGGTCATTTTGCATTCTTTGAGCTTGGCTTTGAGAATCATCTTCCGACTCATGTTATCACTTTGGAAAAGTGATACTAGGGCATCAAACATCTCCTTGGAACTTGCCTTCTCTAACACATGTGGGATCAAATGATCCTTGATAGCTTCTAGGATCACCCTCTGTGTCTTTATGTCTTTTTTGTCCAACGTTGCCCGTACAGATGGATCTACCACCGGTTGCACCTGTTGTGCGCCCTGCACCGCAGTCTGTGCTGGTGTTGGAGCTGGAATACAATTGGTCACGACATCCCACAAGTCTTGCTCCTTCATGAGCAATATTAGTCTTGCCTTCCAAGGCAGAAAATTTGAAACCCCATCAAATCGATCCTCAACCTTCCCACTGATGATTGGCATGGTTGTCCTGAGCTTTGTCCTTCAAGCTCGTTGAAATAATATGCATTGAATAAACTGGATCTACTTTTCTCTCAAAGCAAGAGCTTTGATACCATGTTAATTTCTTAAAACCAATGCCTAGATAAACTAAATCAGATCTACATAACACTACTAGAATTATTCAACATTTAATGCAGCAGAAACTAGAAAAGCAACCACACATAGTGCACAATTATTTTTTGCTCTTCTAAATCAGTGCACCATTCAAATATCATCAGAACTTACAAAAGCTCCATGACTGGGAAAATGGAGCTACTTCAACTTCATGCTGAAGATGTTGATGATGATGTATCAGTCTTGTATTGATTGTTGATGTTGTTGTTGTAGTTTTTCACTAACTGATGTTGATATTTCAGATTCCAGCTCCATGTTGTGAACGATGAAGATGATGATACTCCAGCTCCATGTTGTGAAAGATGATGTTGTTGATGATGAGAAAAACTTCCAATGATTTATAGATATGCCAGTCAGTGTTCCAGATGTAGAGATGTTGTTGTTGCCCTCTCTCTCTCTCCTGATGATGTTGTTGTTAAGAATATCCTTCTTGTAAAGGGGGAGTGTTGAAATATTGTAACTGCATTGAATATTCTTATTATTATAGAGTTATTTTATATAGATCAAATCCCCTTTTGTGGATTGACCTTGTCAGGTATTTTATATGACCAAATCCCCTTTTGTGGATTGGTCAAACCCTAGTTATATGATGGTGATTGTAAAGTCGGCCTCTAGGGCTAATTAAAGTGGTTTTAGCCATTAAGTGAAGAAGTCGGCCCAACCTGGTGAAGAGACACAACCCTGGTGGAGATTGCTAAAGTTAGAAGAAGGAGAAGACAGAGGCGCATGATTGGTCTTGGATATTCTTGGTGGTTTGGTCTTTTCTCTTGGCATTCTATTGGCAATCTATATTAAGGAAGTTTTTGTTGGGTTTTCTCCCCCATGAGGGTTTCCTAGGACAAAATGTTGCGTACCTTGTGATTGTGTTTCTCTCAGTGATCCTGCTTATGCTATTATTGTCTAGTAAATTGAAAAGAACTTAATAACAGCTCTAAAGTTAACATGGTATCAGAGCTAAACTGAGCAGAGCACCTTTCACTAGGTAACCAAAAGCGTCGTTGTTGTCGTACAAGAAATTTAGGGCTTTTTATTGAAAGGAAATTTTGCCTAAAAACCATCTAGAAAAGTGCACCCTACACTAGTGCATCATTTGGCTGCTAGAGCGCACTTTTTCAGTCGCCAGAACCTCTAGAAAGTGAAACCCTAGTTTTTTACTAGTACCAGAAAAACCAGGAAACCAAAACCAGTACCAATCTAGATTTCCTCAGGTCAAGTTTCAAGGGGCAAAACTTAAAAAAATTTAAATCTGACCGCTCTAGCAAACTCACCCTAGTGCAGCACATCTAGTCCCTGAATCAGAATTCCAAAATTTGAAAGTTGAAAAATTAGGGTTTCCTCATAAAACCTTAAGTTGCAGTTGCAGTACCAGTTACAGTTACAGTTGCATTATCAGTTGCAGTTGCAATGCCAGTTCCTTCATGCCAATTGCAGCACCAGTTGCAATGCCAACACCAGCTGCAGTACCAGTTGCAGTAAAAGTTTTTGTGTAGTGTTGGGACTGTTGTTTTATTGTCCTAGTGCACCTTACCCTAGCAAGATACTGTCAAAGGTATGTACTTACATATGGTTAAAATGTATTGTTATTCTAAAACGGTACTTGCAGGAGAAAGGATCTGTTGACAATCATAGATCCAGAAGGATCTCAAATCCAACCCATTCAGAGGAATAATGCAACCCAAGTTTGATTATATTGATATGCATCTATTTGTTATTATTTTGACATCTAGGTTGTATGCTGAAGTTATAACCATCATACTAACCCTTGGTCAAAATTAAAGCCAAAATATTAGAATGGATTAGAGTTTATTCTCTAACTTAGATTTCCGTCAAGATAGCATATTGTCTTACTACAAAGGATAGGTTCAAGAAAGCACTTGTCATCTTGAGTGAAGGAGACTTGGAAGAAAAGCAACACACTCATTCTTGAGGACAAGACTCAAGGTTCCAGGCTTGATTGATTAGGTTGATCAAATTCAAAGTTGCACATGACAAGTTTGATAACTACCTCATTACAAGTAAACACTATAGTTGAAGTAGCAGTCTTTGAAAAGTATTATACTTGGTAGCATGTGAGCATATTGAGATAAATGCTTATTGTAATCATTTACCAGATACAACTAACATCTCCCCTAGGAGAAATTTCTTGTGTTGGTTCCAAGTTATACTATGGAGGAATGTTTGATCACAACACTAGAAGAGTGTTGATCTCATTTCGTATTGTATTTCTTACTTTTGATCTTTGTTTCAGGCAGGTCACAAGTGATAGCTCTAAAGGAGCTATTGTGACGATTATTCGAGCTATTGCTTTATTATTATTATCAAAAGAGTATTATTCTTGCTTGTTGTTTTGTTGACCTTGTTTCAAGGCACACGGGATAACCCCGAGGAAGCTATAGTGACAGTTGCAATAGGCAACATACTAGATGAGACATGGAGCAGACTATCCAAGTCGTATACATGATCGTATACATTTAGAAGTTGAAGAAGAAACTACTTTTGAGATACAGAGTATCTCATATGGAGATGGATTGTAAGGAGCAGAAAGCTCCAAAGATGACCGTCTGCTCCAAAGATGACCGAACATTAGAACAAGAACTCACAGTAGACTTGTTCAAAGGATAATGAAGCCACCTTGACAAGAAGCAGAATTCGCTTGAAGTATGACTCATCTTTTCATATTAAGACTTGGTATTCAACACCAAGTATATCTTTTCGAGACTATGAAGTCCTTGTAGACTCAGAAGAAATCGAGAACAGGGTGAGTCCGATCTCAGAGAGGATCAGATGGGAAAAAGAGACATCTTCCAGAACTTGTAGAGAGATGCCAAGAGTTGAGAAGACTAGATCGTAGCTTCAGAGACCTCTAGGAGACATGAAATCTCCTGGGAAGAATCCTTTGTTTCAGTGACATAGAAGGAACCAGTCAGAAACACTGGGATATGGATTTTTCCATGAGACGAGAAGGGAAGTCAATGTTGACTTCCAAGATTGATCTAAAAAATCAGGCATGTTGCAGATAACAGTATAAAAGATGTACGAATATTGAATTGTGTCCAAAGGATTCTCCCACCAAGAGGGAGAAGACTATGTTTGTCATTGCTTGTCATTTATGTTTGTCATTGCTCATTTATTCATAATGCTTTCTTTCAAAGTCCGACTATTTTTTTGGAATCATGGTTCAGAATCCTTAAAATACAATTTTTTCATTAAAATTTAAATATTTTATGTATTTTTTAGTAAACTAAGTCATTGAAATCCGATTAGTACGAGTCAATCCGAATCCGAGTTGACCCTCGACGAATTCTGAGTCCAAGTCCAAGTCTGAGTCCGAGTTTAAAAATATTGGCTGAAAATAGGAGAAGGTAATGACACATTGTGGATCACTCGGACACTTGCAAATCAGAGTTTTAAGAGAATTTCAAGTGCAGAAAATTCTGATGTGACCAAAATTGCAGAGTGCCAAAACACCCCAACCATAAAGGTCTAATACTAATTGATATGAGCATGAAACAGCAATAAGAAAAATCATACAAAAATATAAAATCCAAGAGATTCAAGCAGGCAAATATGGAGAAGATTGATGCAATGTACACATGTTGTACACTCATTTGTATTAACTATCTATAGGAATACAAAACTGTGGGAGAGTGATCAGGCTTGACCGTCTCTCCAATCAAAATAAATAAAAGGTAGTGTAAATTTAATATTTACAACAAATAAAAGGTGAGTGTAAATTTAATATTTACAACAAATTTACTAAGTCACCTACAAATTATTTTAATATTTACAACAAGCTGGGACAAAGATAAAATGCAGAGTTTAAATTTCAATTAAAAATTAAAATACATGGTCTGACCAACTCCACTAAGAACTTAGGGACTAAGTCTCATCACTTGGCCATCTAGGAGGGGGCCACATTGGCAGGCCTTAACCCCTTGATGTAACACTAGATGTAAAGCTTTTTAATTACCAAATATAATGTAATACTGATAAAGACCAACTACTTAAGCTACTCTTCATCAGCCACTTAATCTACTTCCAAAGTGAATTCAAAATATATACTTCAAAACTAATAATATGTTCTTATCTAGAAAGAAGTCATACCAAGGAGGAGTCAAGATCCTTAAGATACTCGAATTTCAAAGCATATGCTAAGAGATTGAATCACAATCCTTAACCACAAAAGACCATGCAGTGCTTGATTATTTCATCTTTTTAGAGGTACTTCAAACTTTAGTTAGAATTTTAACCATTTGTTACGACAAAGATGTAGAAATTTCAAGAATCTGATTTATTGATAATTCAGAATTCCACCTCAACCTTGAAGTATCCTGAATCTATTTCCTATGAACTTTCGGCCTTAGGGCTGAATCTGAAAATATTAAATTACGGCAGCGAATACTTCCCCTCTTCAACGCAAATCACAAGGCAGCCAAAATAAATAAATACCAATCAGGTGTCCTTAATGCAACAATGTTTCAGCTCTTATGTCACACTTGCCAAGCAACTCACAGATCTGAAAATGACTTGTTACAGCAGATTATTACAACAGTAAATCCCCCCCTTACCCATCTAAATGTGTGTTAAATCACTTAACAAATTCTGTTCAATGTTCTATCAAATCATCTCCATAACCAGCTCTAGGATCTACTCAATGATGAAGATAACATAAGCTGAAATTCAAATCTACAAGTACACAAATTTTGGACAGCTGAAACACTTTATAGATAAAATGATGTACAAGTACATACCACAGCTCAACACAAGCTGGTACAAGTCAAGCTCCCCGAACTCTAGCTAAGGCATCCACCAAAATAGCAAACCCTAGCCACCAACTGCTCCTAGCTAAGAATCTCTCCCATCTAAAACCGGTTGCTCCACCAAAGATCCACAACAGGCAAGTATAACACACTAGCAAGTCCTCTACACATTCACTTGCATCGCACAAGTGTACAAGATAGTCTCCCTCTATCTTCTCCATGTCAAGCACTCCAAGTAGTACTAGGGTTTCCAAATGCCACAACACCCTAGTCTTTTTCTCTCGCAAGAACTACAAGAACAAGCGATCTTTTTGCTCTTCTAGGGTTTCTCCCAAACCCTAGCCTCCTTGTCTCCTTAGGGAAAAACCCTAGCCACCAACTACTCCTAGCTAGGAATCTCTCCCAAAAAAAGTTGGTTGTTCCACCAAAGATCCACATCAAGCAAGTATAAGATACCAGCAAGTCCTCCTCAACACATTCACTTAAATCACACAAGTGTACAAGATAGTCTCCCTCTATTTTCTCCACGTCAAGCACTCCAAGAAGTACTAGGGTTTCCAAATGCCACAACACCCTAGTCTTCTTCTCTCACAAGAACTACAAGAACAACTGCTCTTTTTGCTTCTCTAGGGTTTCTCCCAAACCCTAGCTTCCTTGTCTCCTTAGGGAAAAACACTAGTCCTAATCTTCTCTTAAATTCCGTCAAGAACCCTTGTGTTAATGTTTAAGCCATTATTATAGTTCTTTGCATTTCAATAGATAACAATAGCATAATACAAGATCACTGAGAAAAACACAATCACAAGAGACACAACATTTATCCTGGGAAACCCTCTAGGGGAAGAAAACCCAGCGAAACTTCCTTATTATAGATAGCCAATACAATGCCAAGAGATAACTCAAACTAAAACAGAAGTTCCTCTCCCAAAGATGTGTCGCTCTCTCTCCTCCTTCTGCAATTCCGAAACTTGTCTCTCAAAATGAGCGAGTTGTGTCTAAGGGAAGCGCTAGCCTCCTTATTTATATTAGACTGGCACGTGTGAAGTGTCTCTTCACTGGCAGGGCCGACTTCTCCAACTAGGTGGTTGTAACCACATTAATTACATTTTGGGGCCTCTTTAATATCTGTTGGGGCCGACTTCTTATTCTGCCTATTATAATTATCATTTGACCAATCCGCAAAAGGGGATTTGGTCCTATTACAATAGCCGACATGATCAATCCACAATGGGGATTGATCCAATGAATAATATATCAAATAATAATAAGAATACTCTTTCTCTTTGTAGTTACATTATTTCAACACTCCCCCTTAACAAGAAGGGTATTCTTCAGCAGCATCATGCGAGAGAGAGAGGACAACATCATCAACAGCATCAAGTGGGTGAGAGGACAGCATCATTAATATCATCTTGGAACACTGACTGGCGTATCTATAAATCATCGGAAGTTTTCTTCATCAGCAGCATCGTCATTCTCAAAGGAATGCCATCTGCATCAATATGTATTAGTATAAAAACTGATACATCATCATCATCACAGCACAACGATGGCTCATCATAATACAAGACTGGCTTTACGTCACAGCTGTCAAGCTGGAAGCTCAGTACTTGTCTCATCTCAATGTCTTGCTTTACGTCACAGCACTCAGGCTGGAAGCAAGATACTAGATTGTCTTTACGTCACGGCTATCAAGTTGGAAGCATAGTACTAGTCTCATCTCATCGTCTTGCTTTACGTCACAGCACTCAAGTTGGAAGCAAGATACTCGTCCTGCTTTATGTCACAACCATCAGGTCGGAAGCAGGATGCTAGACTGGCTTTACGTCACAACTATCTAGCTGGAAGCACAGTTCTAGTCACATCACATATTCTTGCTTTACGTCACAACCATCAGGTCGGAAGCAAGAGATGTCTCATCTCAGCATCTACTCCCCCTTTCGAGGAGGGTCCTTTTGGACTNTTCTAGTCACATCACATATTCTTGCTTTACGTCACAACCATCAGGTCGGAAGCAAGAGATGTCTCATCTCGGCATCTACTCCCCCTTTCGAGGAGGGTCCTTTTGGACTATACCAAGCTTATCTCGAAAGTACTCAAACTTTATACGAGATAGTGGCTTGGTCAACACATCAGCAACCTGTTCATCCGTGCTAATGTACTGGAGCTTTAAGGCTCCTCTCTGCACCATGTCACGGATGTAATGATAACAGATCTCTATGTGCTTCGACCTGTCGTGGAATACAGGATTCTCTGTCATCTTTATGCAGCTCTGGTTGTCACATAGAATCAACGTTGCTCTCATCTCTAAGTCAAATAGGTCGGTCAGCAACTTTCGAAGCCATATAGCTTCACAGCTGGCAGAACATGCAGCAATGTATTTTGCTTCCGCTGTGCTAAGAGCCATACTAGATTGCTTCCTACTCTGCCACGAGATCATAGCTGATCCCAAACTGAAACAGCATCCTGAAGTGCTTTTCCTGTCAGAAACACTTCATGCCCAATCTACATCAGTATATCCACTCAATGTGAAATCATGATCTCCATCATAGCTGAGACCACAATCTATTGTACCCTTAAGGTACCTCATCACATGTTTTGCAGCCACTAGGTGAACACGTCTGGGTTCTACCAGAAACTGACTCAAGGTGTTCACGGCAAAACAAATCTCTGGTCTGGTGTTCGTCAGGTACATCAGCGATCCAATAATCTGTCTGTACAGTGTGGCATCAATCAACTCTAACGAAGTATCGACCAACAGCTTCAGCTTCGCTTCCATGGGTGTATTCATGGCAATGTTGTATATTTCGTGTCGGGGAAAGTGTCGGCGAGGGTCCGAAATGTAACTTCTCGGCGACATCGGCGGAAAATGTCGGAATATGTCGGAAAATGTAGCAAGACCTCAAAAAAATACAAAAACACTCATTTTTTTCAATTTTTTAAACTTGTAAAACAACAACATCATCAAATAAACACTTTGCTACATAAATATGAAAATACAACCAATAAATAAGATGCATAAGATGTCAAGTGGTCACATATTGTTACTAAACTGAAAATTCTGAAACATGTTGAAGTATTAAAAATAAAGACTATTGTGGAAGACACCATAATCAGTCTCATGGATATCATGACCCTGGAGCTTATAGATAATATCAACTATTTCATGATTCTAATCTGATGTGAGATTAAGATGAATTAAGATGCGATATCATGACCCTGGAGCTTAGACTATAAGCTGATGTAGACTAGGTGCGTATCATGATTAATATCATCATGGATATCATGATGAAATATTAAGATGATATTAAGGTGCGTATATCATGATAGAATAATAGGTACCACCATATAATCTTAATATCAGGTGATAAGGTGATAATAAGATTTTAAATCATGTTTCCAAAGCATTAGAG